>CAUHTR010008152.1:10610-38904 GCA_959609185.1 Schmidtea polychroa | reverse complement strand
TGATTTTAATTAAAAAAAATAATACAAAGAAATTATAAAGCAATTTTTCTAGCTCTTTTTCTGGCAAATTCATCAATTATATCATTGTAATCAATTGTTCTGGGTATTGCATTTTCAATCGACAATATTGCTTATCCAGAAAGTCTTTCCTGTGACATTGTAGATTAATCTTAGTTTTGAAAACGATAGTTTTTTGAATTTTCATCTTTGTTTTTTTCTTTCAACTTTTTCTTTCAATTTTTTTGCTATTGGAGAAGTTTTTTTAATATATTTAAAATTTGGGGGTCCAGTGCAATTACACTTGATGCACTTGCGATAGGACGTCGGTGCAAATAGTCGTTCAAGTTACCTTAAAGTAACCGATTTTCTTTTGTATTTTACAGGATGGTATTATAGATTTTCTGATATTACAACTAAGCCGTTTGAATTGCATTTAGTAAATTGAATTCATTTGAATTAGATTTGCTAACGGATTTGGCCGATATTAAAACCAGTTTATTTTCCTTGTCTCATTCAATCCATTGACAACGCTTTTCTAATTGCCATTTTATATAAAAATAATTTTAAATTTAAAAATAAAATTCCCAGTAAATTCAAAATTATTTGAGATATTTTTCTGAAACAGTTAACAATTTAACACGCGAATTTCCGTAAATAGTAATAGCCCTGGTATGAAATAAAATAAAAGTTGCATGCATAATTAAATTTCTGGTTTAAAAAATATTAAATTTTCCCGAGCAACTGAAACATGTAATTTTGGTGGATTGAAATTAGTTTTTCCCAGGAACTCTCAAAGGTATCGAGATTCTAGATTTACAATGGTACTAATGGATTTCACAGCCCCTATGGGCATTTGCTAACCCCACATTAATTAATTAATTAATATTAAATTTTATTATAATCCTAATATAATATATATTTTAAAACAATAAAACTTGTAATACTCCCACTATCAAATATTAAGGTCCATTGGACATTAATTAAGCTCATGTATGATATAGAATCTATATTATAGATCATGGAAATAATACACTGATGTCATATTTCTCTTAATATTCTGCATGCCTCTCTTCAATTTACTCATAATATAGAAAATAATGAAACGGTATTTGCTACTCAAATGAAAGTTAGATTTATATAAATGTACATCTAATTCGAATTCATGGAGGTGGAAAAAGAAAAGGTTTTGCTCAAGAAGCAAGTATTTTTGAATTAAATAAAGAAAATATGCCCTCAACATCGATAATGCCAGCTATAACTTCCGCTTCAACAACTCTAGTGATGTCCTTCACATCTAGATTTCATGACAAACTTTCAACATCCAGAATCCAAAATAAAAAAAATTCTCTAGTCTATGATGTTAGATTTGGGTATGATATCAGTGATGAATGGATTCAATGTAATATCCGAAGGACATAGCTTCATTGCATATGCCAATTTCTATGATTGTAAACTTGACTTTATATGTTTTATTAGCGATGAATTTTGATTAAACGTTTTGTTTTATTTATAGTTAAACATTCTTTTCAAAATAAAAATTGTTTTAATCTTTTATTAATCAGGATTTATTGTACTTAAAATACTAAAAATATGTGTAGTGATTTTGCAGGCGTTTTGAGTTTATTAAAAAACATTTATTAAAAAATTAAATTAGATTATTAAAAAAAACATGTTTAAATATTTATTTTTTGTAAATTTGATTTTAAAATTTTGATTATTAAGGAATTTATTATATAGATGATTGTAAAAAATTGTAATAAAAGTTTTAAAAGATTGTTAAATTATTTTATTGTTTTTATTAACTAATTATTAGATATAGTTGCATTTTTTGATTGTTATCTATCAGACATTTCATCTACTTCTATTGGGAATTGTTGGATTTTACATTTGTGCACTGATGCAACATTTTCAAAATAGCAACGATAATATAATTATTTTAATTATAGGTCTAAGCAGTAGCGGATTTAGCTATAGGCGTTGGGGGGGGGGCCCCTAAATGTTTAATCCGGCAATGAAGCCATATTAATTCATTTAAAATAAATAATTATATACAATAAATATTTATTTATTAAAAGAAATTGAACACAAAAAGTTTCCATCTCAATTATTGTTTTATTGAAAGTTTAATAAAATAAAAACATTATAGATTGTATATTAATAAAGTTAAAATCAATCTTTTCATTTTATTTTTAAATTGTGTTTTACTGTATTGATCAACTTTAAATTCAAATTATTTACAAATATTTCGCAAGACATTCAATTTTAATTAATGAAAAGAGATTCAGGAAATGGTAAGTTATTTTATTTCAATTTATTTATATTTTTAATAAATTTACATTAATTTATTAATTTAACAATTCTTTGATGTGAGCCATTTATCCATAAAAAATCTATTTT
Source organism: Schmidtea polychroa (assembly GCA_959609185.1). Taxonomy (NCBI): domain Eukaryota; kingdom Metazoa; phylum Platyhelminthes; order Tricladida; family Dugesiidae; genus Schmidtea; species Schmidtea polychroa. The sequence goes on along the minus strand of CAUHTR010008152.1, from coordinate 36,507 downwards.
TATTTTGGCAATAATTTGAACAAAGTTTAGTATATAAAAGTGTAAAATTGTATAAAACATCCTAAAACATATAAATATGCAGAATCCCCCAAAAATACATTCGCAACATTCAAATCGAGCGCTTTTTACATTTATCATATAATTTCGGTGCAATTCTTTTCGTTAAATCCTAATTGGCGCCCCCCCAATATAATTTTATGAATTTTTTCTCTTATTACAGTTTTGTCTGTGTACAAAGTTCAACTGGATTTAAGCAACTCCAGCTGTTATGCTGCATCATATTAATAATATTACATAGCTCCAGTGAAGAGCGACTGTTTGAAGTTTTTAAGCTTGTATAGTGTTTGTACATAAATCTAACCATAATAATTATTGTCAATTTGGACTTTTTTGACAAACAAATTATTGCGTTACTATTGAAATATTAAAATAATATTCAATATTGAATTAAAATAAAATTTAAATTATACCCATGGCTGAGTCAGCTGGTGATACTAATAAAAGCAAAGCAATTACCAAATTAAGTGGATCATCTAGGCGTAAATTGGCAAAGGAAGCTAGTCTCAACGACTTTCTGATACAAGATGGGCAAGCCGAAAGCATGCAGTTGATGCAGTTGTTGGATCATTCTCCGCTATTATATCTACTCTAGAAGATATAAATTTTGGGGAATCAAAAGAACACAAAGGAAGTGTCAGAGCAGAAGCTATGGGACTATCTATTTTGATAACAAAATATTCTTTTGTTTTTCTGATGCTATTTCTACAAAAGCTGTTAGATAATATCTTTGTGTTATCAAACTATTTGCAACGAAAGGACATTGATATTGCATTTGCAAAACAATTGATTTATGTTGCCAGAAATAAGTTTGCTGATATGAGAAGTGATAAAGCTTTTGAAAGTCTAAATGTTGCTGTAAAATCATTTATTATCAAAAATTGTTCCTTACTAAATATTGAAACAGAATTTAAAGAAAAGCGAGTTGCAAAAAGGAAACGCATGGCAAGGGTTGATGATTCAACTACACGCTTCAAATGTGAAACGTATTTCACTGACTTGGATACACTTGTAACACAACTAGATGAACGTTTTAATGATTTTCATAACACTGTTGCTTTATTCTCCTGTCTTGATCCATCACAAATATCAGAAGAAAATAAAGAATCTTTTCAAAATTTATGCGACATTTACAAAAATGATATTAATATTGAAGAAGCAATCCTAGAATATGATACTTTCAAATACGTGTATGCATCAATACGCCCATTACTATCTTGTGAACTACAACTTAAAGAGGTGCTGCCTTTCTTGGTTGAAAAACAGATGGCACTAGGACTTCCCAATTTGGCAATTCTCTATAAAATATACTTGACTCTTCCTGTTACATCTGCTACTGCTGAAAGAAGTTTCAGTAGACTGAAAATCATCAAAAATTATTTGCGATCAACAATGACAAACGAACGTCTGTCTGGATTAGCATTAATTTCAATAGAACGCGAACTGGCTGAGAACATTGACTTTGAATCGACTATAAATCGTTTTGGTTCAATGAAATCACGCAGGAAGCAATTTAAATAATAAAAAAACTTGTATGTTTGTTACATCAATAAATTTACTAGAATAAATTTACTGAATATAATGCTTGTTAATAATATTAGTATTCACTCAATACTCGCAAAATAAGTAGTACCATCTTCCTAATTTGTGGCGCCCCCTGAAAATTTTCCTCGCCCCCACGCACCAAAATCTAAATCCGCCACTGTGTCTAAGCTTAAAGACATTTGTTATCGTATTATTGGTCTCATTGTGCGTCTGCTTCATAATTAAACAAACTTCTTCAAACAAAAAAACTTGCGATGGAAATAAAGCAGTACACAAAAACGTTAAATCATTAGAATTTATCTGTAAAGGTTCAATCGATTTGTCTGACAAAAATAATGAAGCAAACGACCTTGTGGACAAAAATACAATAAATATTTCTTAATATCACGAATTTATCCGAGTTTACATTATATACAACACTCTCTAAGCTACACACGTGCAAGGCCATGCAGCGGTTTTGAAAGTCACGCGCAGTTATCACAAGCAATCGCGCACGCCAAAAATCATCAGATTAAACAAAACTTTTACTATTTAAATTTAATTTGAAATTTTTCAAATAAAAACAAATATTAAGTCACCAATTTTTTATCAGTGTAGAAATCATATTATACTTGCACATCTGGTTATTTGGCATGCTCATCATTTTGGTTTTCCACGTAGAGACCCTCTCGTCTTAGAGAGTGTGTGTGTGTGTAACAGAAATAAAAAGAAGAGATAAGGAAATGTAATAATTAAAATAATAATTTTTAATGAAATTTAATAACTTTTACCACTTTGATTTAATATATGCATTCGTGCCTTTTTATTATACAATAATTTGTAATTCATTACAATCTAGAAATATTTTCTTCAATTTTATTGTTGTGAATATTTTTCAAGTCATACTCTAATATACCGTTAAATGCCGATCTCTGGAAAGGTTTTGACAGAACAACGGATTAGAAATTATTAATGAGAAAGGATGGAGAAATAGTTACAAAAACGGAATTTTTAAATTTCAAAGATACTTTTCGAAAACTAAACGCATGTCTATTTTGAAATGGACGTTTCTGAATCGTGAAATACAATCTTGAATTGGTCTTATTTAATTCTAAATGTTATGATTGTTTGTGTCATTGTGGATGCAGAAATAGATTCCACAATTGTTTAAAAATAGCATATGGTGAACGTGTTAGTGAGTAATAGGTTTTTTTAATTTGGGAATTGAAAAATTCCTCTACTTTCATCTCTTATATTGGTAAATTTGGTGTTAGGAACAACTGTTAGGAACAACTATTATGGTTGGTGAAAAATTGCATATACAAATATAAATGATAGAATTTGTCGTTTACGCTGAAGTTATCAATTTTCCTTATTTCCCATTAAAATAATATCTAAATCGAGTGAATTATTCTGAAAAAAAAACCGTGCCAAATTTCTAATTAAAATCAGCACATTTCCTGTGAAAATTGAATAAATATTATGCAAAAGGTCAATAAAATACTAAATATAATCAAAACATATATAAAATAAAGTTTGTCGATTTATAGAATTTTCTAAAAATGACAGCTGTCAGTGAAATTCAGTTAGTAATGATCTGGTGCCATATTGATGTAGAAATTGAAATTCCGTGTGAATGTGTGCGCACACATTTCTCGCGATCATTTTATTGGTCATGCGGCATTTCTATAATTTTGGAAGTTTTAAAATGTTTCAAATATATAAATATTAAAGTCTTTTATATTTATTTATCTTTCGAGTGAAAGATTATTTTTAGATTTTTGAACCAAAAACTACAATACTATATTTGCGTTCAAATATTAATAAAAGTAGATTACAAAAAGACCCTTATAGGAAATGCTCTCCTTGAACAGGATCTGGATAGTTAGTGCTAAATAAGGGGAATAAGTACATATGGGTTAAATATATGACCCGCTTTGAGGCGGTTCCTGGAACAAGCAGATTAATTTTACGAAATCCAAAGATAATTTATCAGGATTTGGTGAAAGGGGGAAGGTAAAGAAATAATTGTAAATTTATTGCGAATATTTAATTTAGTATATTTGTAGTTTATTTATTAATCCATATAATTTGCACTAAATATATTTATAAAGTAAATTATGCCGTGGTTGTTATATTGTATCTCAATTTTTGGAGATAATTATATAAACTAAAGAATTTATTTTTACTTATGTAATACTTAGTTAGGTTATTAACACAGGGGTGGATCCAGACCATCTAGTAAGGGGAGGACGATTTTTAGGTTTTAGTGGCAACCGCAAAAAATTGCATTAAAGACCTTAGAAAAAAGATTATTTTTAAACAAAAAAGAGAAAACTACGAAGAATTGTTTAAGGAAATTTTTAGAGCAGCAAAAAAACAATAATTGAAAAAGATGGCAGTTTCACCTACAAAAGAATTGTGCAATGACAGACATGACAGGAGAATATACCTTCGGATAAATTGGAAGAATATTACAGGCGATCAATTTACATCCCTCTACTCGATGCTCTGATATTGGATATAAATACACATTTTCTAAAAATATTTTGCATTGTCTCCAAATCTATTTTTTAATACCAGAAAATATTATTAAACTGAATCATAAAGATGTTGTCGAACTTGTTTCTGCAATCAGTAATGTCTATGTCGTCATTCTTGGACTTAGTATTCAAAACTTACCTGCACCTGAATTTACATAGGAAGTTGAACTATAGCAGTGCAAATGCATGAGTATAAAGGAAGAGGAAGGAATCAAATCATTCTCTACTGATCTTTCTGTTGTTTTTGATTTGTGTGACCAGGTGCAATATCCAATCACTCACAAGTTTTTTCAAATTATTAAAACGTGTCCTGTAAGTGTTGCAAGTGCTGAATGTAGCTTCTCAGCCCTGTGAAAAATAAAAACCTGACTGAGAAAGCGAATGACAGAAAACAAACTAGTCGGATTAGCCCTACTTAATGTACACAGAGACATTCCAGTAAATGTTGAAAATGTGATTGAGCGTTTTGCGAAGTTGGGAAATCGTAAACTAGGTTTTGTGTTATAAATTGTTAAAATAATCAACAAATCAAGGATTTATGTACGTTACTAGTCTGACAACTAAACTATCTAGTCTTCATCAAATGATTGTATTTCAAATTTCAATAATTATAAATTACTTCAAAATATAATTTACAACAGTGTATATTAAAATTTGAACATTTTTGTTGACATTGCATACTTTCTTTATAAAGGGCTGTAAAAGCCAAGTAAAATCGCTAAAGAAATTTCTTTCCAAATAATATAAGGAGGGGCGATCGTCCCCGTATGGATCCGCCACTGTATTAACAGTTTCAAAACATTATGAAAAATAAAATATAAAATTATTTATAATTTCAAAAATTTTCAGTTATTAAAAGTAAATAATAAAATAATTACTCGAAACTTGAAATAATAATATCTTATTATAATATTTTCTAAAAACAAAAAGTATTTACAAAAAGTATTTATAGTCATCGTAAAACTTCATAAATAATTTTTTTAAATCATATTTTAATTTTAATAGCATTTCTTTAAAATAATTCTTTAAAATTCTTTATTAAAAATAAATTCAACATAAATATGTATTTTCTTGTGATTTTTAGAAATTTGGCAGGACAGTTAAAAATAAACTTTATGAAATTATTTTATAAAGTAAATTATAAAATCAAAATGGATTGCCTGTCAAGATAATCTAATGATAAACTTGATATAAGTGGCTGTGACCATAAATCACGAATCTATTCCAACTTTGACAGAAATAAATATATTGCCGAATATAGGTTTTTATTTTCAAAAAAAATTCAAAAATAACATTTATAAAAACACTTGAAAAATATATATATTTTTAACTACTTATAGTAAACATAAAGTTTTTANGTCCAAACTCATTTGTTTTCTTGTCGACACAATCCAAAATATCTTTTCCAGTAGTAATTTCTACAAACTTCTCTAAAAACAAAAAATCACCTAAAATTCGACTCTATTTTACGACTCTAACATATGTAATTAATTGAGCTTGGTTGCTAATGTTGGTACTTTCGTCAATTTGTATTGACCATAGAATTGGCAATAAATCGTTTGAAGAAAAATAAACTCGAATCTGATTTTTTAAGTCACAAAGAAGGTCTTGAATTCTTCTAGAAATCGTTCTCGAAGGAAGTGAAATTTGCTCAAACATGGCAACAGCCTTATGATTTCAGCAGCAACATTTAAAGCTGGGCTAATCACGTTTTCTTGTGTTTGGCTGAAGGTTCTACTATTTTGAAAATCACTATTTGCGCCTTTTCTTGAACTGAACGAATTTATTTGAATGCGTTGGCTTGTCTTTTGATATTTAAAGCTAATTGATGGAAATATTCTAATGGTTTACCTTTTTCTCCGGATGATTAATCTGAACGTGTCTCAACAGTTTGCTGGGCACCATTGCTTCATTAGACAAAATTTTATAAAATAACAAATAGAATGGTGTGGACTGGTCATTTTCTGATGCAACAAATCCATATCTCATAGCTTTCCAGCCTTTTTCGGGTGACGACCCCTTTTTATTAAAGCCAAGTGACCCGTGATCCCGATACAATCTAAAAAAGCATTTTAGAAAGGTTTATGTTTAATAATCAATTTAATTCAATGGTTGAAATTGCATATTATTAATCAGCCTAGAAATTCGCGGTTGGGTTTTTGTTAACGCCAACCTCATATTGTTCTCAACATTTAATTTATTTCTCTTTCGATTTTAAACGAAGAGTTAAAAATCCACTGTCACAGAAATATGTAGAAACAAATGTAACTAAAAGTTGAAAGGCATGCATTGTCACATTTTGGTAAGAATGATACATAACACATCATTATTGTGTAAGCGATTTTTCGCTAAACAAATCACGTACCGAGGAATCATTCCACAAATCTAAAAATTCGTCTTGTAATTCATTAGGAATGCGGGACACATCAAGGGAAGCAGAGAATGAATTTCGTGTCAGTGTGGTTTCTTTTTCTTTCAACTCAGAGAAGTAACGTTGGAGTTCATTTTCAAGTGATTCGAGATGCCCTGTAATCTCCTCTTTTAAATTTTCATGTATTTCACTTTCACCAGAGTTATCCACCACACTGCAGAGTTTTTTCAAACATGGAAATATTTCCAAAATTTATTTTTCTTCGCCAGTTTTGATTATCGTGCAATACGATAATATTAGTTTCCTTTTCCTGAAGTTTCAAGCTAAGTCTATTTTGCTCTTCTAATATATCTGCAAGCTTTGTCGTTAAAGTATACAAAAAGGTCATGTTTCTCTTGCACTTCCAGGAACAAATGTAACAAATAATAATGTACCTGAAAACTAAAAGAATGAAATATTGAAATTCTATGTAAAATTTTATTACTGTTTTTTAAATTCACACCCACGTATGTATGTATGAAGTGTTTTTGAAGATGAAACAACTGCAAACGCACACAGCAATCTATAATTTCGCTTGACGCACAAGTAAATACTATTATACTATTAAATACTACACCTAATTCCGAAAGTTAACATAGTCTATAATCTAACAATAAATCAATAAATATATAGTACAGGAACACACAAACTTACCTGTGTGTAAAAATTTAATGCTTCAAAAGTTAAAATATTTATTACACCTAACCACGAAATATAACATTATCTATAATCTAAAAAAAAATCAATAAATATATATTATAGGAACACACAAACTTACCTGTGTGTAGAAATTTAATGCCGCGAAATTTAACATATTTATTATAGGAATCTAAAAAGTGAGAGAAAATAATTAAGCATACAAGCACAGCACACATAATGAGAAATACATACAAAATTAAGTAAAGTGTTTTTCATGCGAAATTCAGATTGATTAACATATAATTAACATATCAATATTTTTAAATTATTTAAAAAATTATGTACAAAAAAACTTTTGAATCAGATTCCGACTGCTCTACGTTGAGCTTTAGGGAAAAAGAAGTAAATACATCGTAAGATTTAATTATAAATAATTTAGAATATAAAATTTCTTTAGATTTACAGATATTGAAGAAGATCCTTCGACATCTTTGAATTTGCAGGAAAAAATCGCAAATCGTAAATTTTAATAAATTATTTTAACAAATTAATATTTTCATAGAATTACAGAAATAGACAAAATTCGAAAGAAGATTACAAAAACTTAAAAAATATTTTATCCATTCTATACTAAATGTCTTTAAAAAATAAATGTTTAGTGATTACTTTACTTATTTATAATTATAAAAATATCTAACTTACATTTTTACGAAATAAATCCAAATAAATCCAAATAAAATACCATAAAATTCCTAAAAAAACACCTGAAATTTAATTATCAATGTTATATATTATCAATATTATAAATGCTGACTAACAGTAATATTTAAGAACTTGAATAATGATCTCATAATTATATAAAATCAAAATTCAAGTCCTAAAAATTACTTCAATGCAAAAACTTACCTTTAAACGATTTTTGGAAAATTGAATAAATGAAATTAAGTTAACATTGTCATATAATTGGTGACTCACCTCAGGTGGTGTGCACACCAACGTATATTATAGACAATGTTAACTTTCGCGGTTAGGTGTATAGAGTCGTAAAAGTGACAGAAAAATAATTAAACATACTAACACATAATGAAAAATGCATGCAAATTTATAATAGTGTTTTTTTTCGAAATTAAACATTGATTAACATATCATTATTTTTAAAATATTAAAAAATGATGGAGAAAAATTTATTTTATCTAGAATCGGACATCTATGCTTTGATATGTAAAAAAAAGACGATAAAACATTGTAAGATCTATTTATAAAATATTTTTGAAGTTAATATTTCTTTAGATTTTCAGATATTTCTTTGGAGACATTTCCATTTTGCGAAGGTGAAGATCTGACAATGTAAGAATTTTTTTATTTAATTACAAATAATTAAAATATTTTACAGCATATCAGATATTTCTAGTCAAACGCCTTTGTGTGAAGATATTCAACAAGTTCCATCGACATCTTCGGAATTGAAGAAAAAAGTTCGAAAATCGTAAATTTTAATAACTTATTTAAAAAAAATAATATTTTCAAAGAATTTCAGAAAATGACAAAATCCGTCTACATCGTCAAAGAGGCTATTAAAAATGAGCTGGAGAAAGAAGATAACAAAAACTTAAAAAACAATTTTATCCATATACGCCTAAATGTCTTAAAAAAATAAATGTGTTTGGTGATTATTTTATTTCTTTTTAGTTAAAAATATATATAACTTACATTTTATTGAAATAATTCCAAATTCATAACATATCATAAAATACCTAAAAAAGCACCTGAAATTTAATTATAAATATATTATAAATGCTGATTACAAGTAATATTTAAGAGCTTGAATAATGATCTCATAATTATATAAAATCAAAATTCAAGCCTTAAAATATACTTAAATTTAAAAAACTTACTTCTAAAACCATAAATAAAATTGAATTGAGAATGATAAAATGAAATAAACATTCTCATAAATGGTGAGTCATCGATTGATGAACACACCAACATGCATTATAGAGACTTTTAACATGTGGAAACGGGTGTTGTATTGGAATATTTGATTTCCATATGTTATGTTAATCCCCATAATTAATGTGTATGAATAACTGTATGTTTGATTGATTATCTTGATTTTCTGGGTCTTCAGATTATGATGCTGTAGACACACATGTAGTAAATATATAAAAGTATGCACTGTAAACTGGCATCTACAACAAAATATGACATTTAAATTTTAACATGAAGTAACTACAAGAGTTTTTAATTTTTAAACAATTATTTCCTTTATTTTTAGAAAAAAATTTGAAATTTATATTGGATGAAATATATATTTTTCTTCATTTTTAAATTTTGGAAGAAAAAGTGAATTTTAATTATATTAGGAAAAAAATTAATTATTGAAAAATTATTTATTATATTGTTAGAGTTAGGTCTGGGCTCGCTTGGGGCGTGCACAGATAGTTCAATAATAAAGTATAATATAAATCACCATAAATATATTAAAAATATAAATAGTAATAATAAAGAATAAAACAATTACTAAAAATGGATTAATAATATAAATAGAAATAAATAAATAAATAATAGTAATTTTTATTTTCATGCTAATTTAGAAATTATTATAAAAGGGATTAACTTTGTTAGGACAGGAGAGAAATAATAGTTAGTATCAGCTTGCAGAAAAGGAGTGATTAGCAACAGTCAAAGAGAATTATAATTACTTGAGATAGATTAGGCGAAACGATCATCGTGGAATTATATTTTGGGTATTTAAGAGGAATCCCAGAAAGACTATTGAGAATTGAAAAATCTAGAGAAGAATTATTTTCGAACAGATTTGTAATACAAGTGAAAGGAGATTGTCAGAAATAATTTTAAACTTTAACAAAGGTAATTGGCGATTTAGCGTTATTTTACCAAACCAGAGACAATACATTAAAAGCCATTTTCCAAAACAGAAATTACTTAACGACTCTATCGATTAAACTAGTTATAACAGTTTTGAGTAAGGCTTGAAATATCATTGTTTGAGTAATCTCAGCAACAGTTTTCTAGCGAAACTGCATTGCTAGTTTGTAACATTTAAATATCAGAGGGCAGGTATCTAGGGAACGTTACCACCACTTCTGAGAAGTAATCAATCGCGCAAAACTTCGGGCATTTCTTGTCTTTTATCTTCCATTTTTGAGCGGTGCTGTTGATCCTGCATTTGCCGTCTTTGAAATACATGTGGACGGTTTGTATAACCGATATCTTTGATTCTGTTATATCGCGACAACATTTTAGGTAATACGTTTTATATTTTTAAACTGTAAATCATATTTTGTATTTATATATTTTATAAATAAAGTTTATTATCGAAAGCGAGTTGTGTTCTTATTTGTGAAATGAAAAGATCTTTGGAGTCAGATCAAGAGAGCGTGTGTTAGTCGTATACCCACTTACGAACCTGACATTTTGGTGAGCCCAACGTAGTCTAAAAATTATCAGTGGGCAGATTGTGAAATACAAATTCAAAATAGCGTCTGGAACTCGAGCACAAGTTAAACTAAAGCAACAAATGACAGAAGTAGCTAATGCAAATGTGTTCGCTAGATATCCTGCTTTGTCTGTTAAGGCATTCAGCAGTGATCCAGGAGAATTCCCAGAATTTATGTCCGAATATTATCAAATGGCAAAGGCATACGCCTACCCAGACAACATGATTCAGAGATTACCAGTCTATTTGAAAGGATTTGCCAGAGAAAAATACAATGATGTAATGGCGTTACCAGCTCCCAATGTACCTAAAACATGGGAAGAAATGAGAGAAGCATTGATAACTTGAATATTACATGGAGACGCTGGAAGAATCTTTAGACAGCAGTTCTATCATAGAAAGCAGAACCAAAATGAACATGTTGGGGAATTTTCTCATCAATTATCATTGATTGCTGAAAGAGCTTTTGGACTCAAGTCCACCTGGGCACAACCAACAGAGTTATTGGTAATAGATCAGTTATGGGGAGGACTCAATCCCGCATTGAGAAACGCGCTGATTCTCCACTTGGGAGAGAACTATGATGAACTAACAAGAAAATTAGTCATATTAGAGAGTAGTTAGAGAAATCAACTATGTTCTTGGTAAATAGTGAGAAATTACCAGTGGAATGTTTCGATTGTCATAAAAGAGTCATATTGCTAAGGATTGCAATAGCCGTAAGCCAATCGAGATAAAAAGATGCAGTTTGTGTATGAAATGTGATAGAAATATTCACACAAAAACTTGCAATGCGAGAAATGCAAACGTAAAGGGAAAGTAGCTTCGGTTTGTAGGGCCAGAAATCTGCAAACAAACAATAATAGTTTTAAATCAATAAAACTCGATGATGTGAATTCAACAGAAAACAATAGTGTCACGGATGTGGAAATTTCGGGCACATTCTGAGATCATGTCCTCAGAACCAGAGTAGCAACAATAATAATAAAACAAAAAATCAAATCAGAAATATCAATAATGGTAATGGTAAAAAATCTAATACGGCCTTTATGGTCAATCAGGAATCAGAATTATCATATCTGCAGCAGCTGGTAATGGAAATCCAGGAGGAGAGAGATAGATTAACCAGATTAATCACAAAGGAAGATACAATCTTCATGGTAAACGTCGGAAAAGACAAAATAAAAGCGTTGGAATCTGTGGACTCCCAGAGAGAGAGCCATGGGGAAGCGGGGTCAGGAAACGATCCCAAAGACGTACCTAGTATGAAAACCGTACTTTGCGAGTCTGAAGCAAGTTCGTCAAGCAAGACGAAGATAGAAGAAGGGTCAGATACTCTAGCCAAATAGTATGAAACTAGTGGATTCTAGATATGAGTATCAGCAGAAGCTGGCTCGACAATTAGAGATGGCAAAAACAGAAATCAAAAATAGTGAAATTGATGCAGTAGTAAAACTGTTATCACAAGTTGAATATGATCCAAAATATTAAAAAGATACGCAAACAATCTTAAAGAAACTAGGAAAAGCTTTGGAGCATGAATGGGACCTAAAAGATACCCAGCTCAGTATAAAACTGCCACAGGAAAAGGAGTATAATCTTGACATAAATGTGAGGTGTTGGGTTGCTTAAATAGTAGGATCATTGAAAAGTATAAAACATCAAAGCTTTGATTTATACCTTTGTGGAGTAAAAAGCAAGCGAAACGATTTTACAGAATGGAATACTCCCTGACAGGGGAACAAAACTCACCGCCAAGTGGGCGCAGAACCCAGTAGCAGTAGTAGATCAAGACAGTGTATTCTTGATCACACAAAAAGAAATTGAGCAGTTGGAAGAATCCCAACAACTAATCAAGTGATTAGGGTTAGAATTACAAAGGTCTCCGCGAAATTGAGAAACAATAAAAGAAATATTAAATATTTTTTAAAAACTACAAAATAACTAATAAATAAAGGCACCACCAAATGATATTATGCATTAACATGTTACCCAAAAATGGCTAATCTGGCAACTGACTCACACACCTACCGAAGTGATTTAGAATGTCTGTGCATGATAAGCTACTCTGATTTTCAGAGATGTGTGACCATTCCTCGTGCAAATGCGTTTCCAGTTCGGAGGCCTTACGGGCAATGGAAATCATTTGATAAATAATGTTTTTCTGAAAGTCTATAAGCTCTCTCCGAGTAGCCATATTCTAAGGAAATGACAATCCTTCATCAACATGACTCACTGTTATCACTGTTGTTCTGTTATTCTCTCTGTGTGTGTGTACGTGTACGCATGCAGCATGTTGAAGGTGTTGGTGACCCTTGTTCCTACTGCTGTTCATATTTGCACTGCAGGCGTTCATTATAAACTGCAATATGTAAATAACTGCCTGACTGGAGACTTTTGGTAGGCCGAGGTACCTAGGATACTTCAATTTTTTAAATACTTCATCTCCCATTCTTCACAAATGGTTACAGAAGTATGGCCACCCAGGCGCGTAATGTCATTTATGAACGACATTAAATTAAAATTTAGGTAATCACATTTATTATTACAATTATTTAAATGTAAAACACCTTAATATTATTTTAAGTAACTTTAATGATGAATTTGTAAAATTGTTATTTTATTTTAAAGTAATTTTGTTAAATTACTTTTGTATTATAAAAACTTTTTTTTCTTCCAATTTCACCACTGATTATTTTTTCCATTGAATTTATTAAAAAGAGAGTTTGAAGACTATGACTCAGTAATATATCGATGTTTTTTGATGCTCATGAATTTTCGGCACTGGCTTTTTCAAGTGAATTTTTCAAAATTCACTTGAAAAAGGTAGTGCCAAAAATTTGCGAGTATCAAAAAACATCGATATATTACTGATTCATAGTCTTCAAACTCTCTTTTTAAAAAATTACTTTTGATCTAAACATTTTAAAATCAAATTTGTAATTATATTGTGATATTTGTTTAAATAATATTTAAAATTAATTTTTATTTGCTCTCAGCATGACGAAAAAAGTTGGAAGGGTTAAAAAATTAAGTAAGGCTATTTCAAAAGAACGTAAGGCAATTGAAGCCGAAAATTCTGATGTACCTAAAACAATGATATTCTGTAAACCAAATTCGGGTAATTTAGTCAGACAGTTAGTTAATGATTTTAAAAGTACAATGAAACCTCATACTCTGAAAGAAATATATTGTAGTAAGAGTAATAGTCTAAAAGATTACATAGATTATGCTACTAAAAGTCATGTTAAAAGTATTATTTATTTTACACACGCAAAACAAAGTCATAAAACTTGTGACTGGAATGAATCGACAAGTAATTTTGTTATTATATATTTTTTATAATTAATTCATTATTTAGAATATCAGCGTGGTGGTGTATATTGTAATGTTCTTATTATGCCACATGGACCTAGTTTTACGTACAGAATTAGAGAATATGGTCTTAAGAAAGATATACAAACAATTACCGGCCTAGGCATGAATAATAACTATATGCTAAGACCACCACTTTTAATATGCGAAGGTTTTGGAAATTCTGAAAATACTGAATATTTAAAAGCTGTCAGTTCATCATTCCAAAACATGCTTCCAACTCTTAACATAAATAAAATACAATTCAATAGTGTTCGGCGAGTTCTTTTACTTTCCCATCAAAACATAATGCCCGATTGTGACGAATCAATTCAGAAAAAGTTAGGCGAAGTTTTCGTAATGAGACATTTTGTAATTAAACTGGAAAATAAAGAGTTGAACAAGAACATCCGAAAACTTGGAGTTGGAATAGCCAGTAAAAATGTTAAAGTTCCCGATTTATCGAAATACGGATCTATTGCTGAGTATATAAGTCGATCTGGTTATGCGTCTGAATCGGAAATGTCAGATGTTGACGGTGAAGGCGCTACAATTGATCTGACAGATTCTGTGAAAGAATTACCAGGAAGTACCGGTAAAACCGCTGTGAGATTACTAGAAGTTGGCCCCAGAATGACGATGCAATTGATTAAAGTAATATTTATATATAAGGATATTTTTAATTTTTATTTTCAATGTTATATAATTTGTGAAAGAATATTTGGACAAGTTATATATTTGTTAAAAGCTATTACTCTAAAATACGACTAAAGAGCAAAAACATAAGTTAAAGTCATTTTTTAAAACGACCAATCAAATTCATGGATTTTTAATTGTAAAAATTTAAGACGAAATGAAATTATTTGTAACTTTTAGCACTTTCTGGATATGAAAAAACTTAAATATTTCTTTTATTTGTGATTATTTTTATGGTTTTGTGTCCTCTCTCATAAATTAAAATTTCTAATTATTTTTTGAAAGAATCTAAATTGGACATTTTAACGGAAAAATATTTTAAATAGGCAATTTAAAAAAAAATAAAATTCAGTTTAAGTTGTTCTAGAAATACTTTTTATTAAAGGACCAATCAAAATGATGGAACCTGGAATGCAAAATTTAAGTCAAACTGGCTTCATTTTATAGATTTTGATTTTAAATGTACTTAAAAGTTTCATATTTCATGATTATTTTATTAATATTTTGATGGATTCGGAACTTATATTACCATATCTGTTACTTATTTTAAAGAATCCAATTAGTGCTAGGCTTTATACTTCATAGAAATAAAAGGTGCTGGATTGCTTTATATGTAAGGACCAATCAGATTGGTGGAACTCGGATTTGAATACTCAAACCACTTTATTATTTTACTCACTTACTTATTAATTAAAATCACCTACGTAATGGAGTTTGAAAGTTATTTTGTAAACTGACCAATCAGATCGATGGATTTAGTAGAATAGTGTGAAAGTGAATTTTTTGGTAGTTGAATATTTCAGATCCAACATTTTTTATTAATAATATGAGTGAGTGAACATTTATAAAGACCGATTTTGAAATGTAAAATTTTATTTCATTTTGAACCGTTTTTTTCCACCGATTGCTGAATACTATTTAAATAATAAATAACGCCTTATATTTCTAGATCCAGGAAGGAATCCATTCTGGAGCATTATTGTATCATCGTATTGTTACAAGAACCAAAGAAGAAATTTTTGAAATGGAAAAGAAAAGAGCTGAAAGAATCAAGCTTAAAGAAAAGAGACGTGAGCAACAATTGAAAAATGTAGAAAAAAAAGAAAAATTAAATCAAGATCACAAGAAAAAATGTTTGGATGGTATGGAAGCAAAGGGATATAAAAAATCAACTTCTGATAATGAAGAAGATGACGATAAATCAGAAATTGAAAATAACGATTTGGGTGTAAATGAAGATTTGGAGGAAGAAGTAGAAGACATAGAAAATATTGATGAAGAAGTAGAAGACATAGAAAATATCGATGAAGAAGTAAACGAATCATTGGAAGAGGAAGGCGATGAATATGATTCTGAAGGGGTAGAAGATGTCAATGATTCATTAGACGAGGCAAGTGACACAGAGGATGATGATCCTGATCATCTTGAAGAAACAGATGATAGTGATGATAATGAAGATATTAATTTATCAGATTGTGAAGGAGATAACAGTGAATTTGAAATTAAAGAAGACGTTAAAGAAGAAACAAAAAAAATCAATTCATTGACAAACAGTAGAAAAAGAAATTTCAAAAGTTCCAATAGAAATAACAAAAAGAGAAAATTGTAATTAAATAAAATGTTTATTTATTATTTAATTTTTATTTAATTTTTATTGTTTTTCTAAATTTTTTTAAACTTAAAATAAAGAAATAACTTCCAGGAGTAAATTAATTATATAATAAGGCTGTTTTATCATTTGTAAAAATAAATCTTTTTTTTCTCTTCATCTTTTTAATTCAATAATTTTCATATTAATGTTTGTAAGACTATAGATACAAATAATATATAAAGTACACGATATAACGGCACATTCTTACTAATAATAGTTAAAAAGGCATATATAATACAGGTTGATGGCGATAAATTGTGATATCAGCCTTTTTGGAAATCATTTTCCTGTACGAATTTTAATTAAATTTTAAGACTTGAAATTTGATCCACCTTTATACTACATTTCAATCATAATTTATTTTTCATTAATTTTTGTTGCATTTCTAGAAATTTATGCATTCAATTTTGGATTTATTTTAATTTAAAGTGAGTTAAATATATTTTTAACAGTTATTTGTTAAAAAAATGTTTACACTTATTTTTGAAGATATTTAATATCTTTTTCTTTGAAATTTATCCATATTTTTTGGTGATACTGGAAATTTTCCATTAAAATATTTTTTTTTGATAAGGTTATTGATTTCCCCCTCCAAGTCGAAGGAGATAGAAGCACTTAGATTTTAATTTGTTCCTTTTTAAAATTTTAATAAATAGATATGTTTATAAATTTTAAAAATTACAATTGAATTATTCAAGTTTTCTATTAACGAATAAAATACAATTGAAAAATTTAATGAAATTTTTTCAATTGCGACAGTCTTTGAAAAAATAAACAATATTGGGAAAGTCTGGATAAATTTATGCTTTAGTGGTCATGAGAATGGGAGAAATTATAATTTGAAAAATATTACAATAATAAATATTGCTAGCCACTTCTTTTGAAACATCCTTTATAGAATCTTTCTACTAGTGAATCCAATAATTCTAATTTAATACAATTACCTTAGCCCTTTTAGGAACAAGTAACACTTCAACAACATTATTGACTTGTTTTCAAAGATACAAGACTGATACAAAATTATGTATTTTTTAGTTTTGAATTTTCAATTATTGTATCTTTATTTCTGATCTCTTGTTTTACAATACGAAAGAAATATCTACATGGTACTTTTCATACATTTAAGGGGGTACCGAAAAATTTGTATTAAATATAAAAATATTTATCGATAGCCTGAAAAGAAGGGAAGATAAAGAAAACTTAGAATAATACACCAAATCACAATAGGTAAATCCCTAGATGACATTAAATAAAGATCATCAATTAGGTTAATGAACAGTTTTTTCCTATTTAATCTATTTTAAATTAATTATTTAGTGTAGTAATACATTTTAATTTTTAAGTTTAGTAATTAATTTTCATGTTTTTGATTTAATAAAAACTTTTAAAAATATTTTTTTTAAATTACTGATGAATTTTTTTCCAATTTCACCACTGATTATTTTTCCATTGAATTTATTAAAAAGAGAGCTTGAAGACTATAAATCAGTAATATATCGATGTTTTTTGATATTCACGAATTTTCGACACTGTCTTTTTCACTTGATTTATAGTCTTCAAGCTCTCTTTTTAATAAACTGATGAAATTAATTATAATATTTATTTGTGAACCCTTTATAAACAAAAAGATGGTATTTTTTATTGTTCTCGTTGAAAGACTATGCTATAACGATGTAATTGATAAGAGAATTTTATCAAAATCTTTATTGGTAAAAAATATGTATATTTTTGCCAAATTTTGATAAAAAATATGGCAACTTTCATCGGAATATATAAAACAAAATAAAACAAATAAAAACATATTTTCTTTGAAATTTATTCGAATATTATTCAACATTTATATTTGGTTCAGACTGAATGAATGGAAAAGAAACATGCATAAAGTAAAACATGTTTCTAAACGAAAATACAGCAGAATTGCGTCTCGGATTCAACGAATAAAAAAAGAAATGCGAAATAAATGAAATCTAAATAAAAATTCCACATTCTGAGTCGCTGTTAATTATTCTGGGCATGTACAGACAGCGTACAAATTTATACGGAATAATCTAAAACGAAACAGAGGCGCAGAATTCCATTTAAATTTAATATGATAATCCAAAAATCCATATTCAGTTTGCCCGTATATATACGGGCTAAACCGTTAAGAGGTTAAATTTAAAATGAGAACTTTAGTTATTATCAAGGGTTTTTATTTATTATTCAGATACGTATTCATTACACCAATCGGCAATTGATTATCATCGAACGGACATTGATTTGGCTTTTTTATAATATAAATATTAACTTTCCTATAATAAATGTGCGTGTGTCATAGCCAGATGTGACATTGAATTAGTTTGGTGACAATAATTTGGCAATTACATAATAGAAAGATAGAAAAAATCGCTGTTGAAAGAAAAATAAATAAATACACAACTACGGTTCATAAAATTCCTATAATAAAATACACACACAACAGGACATTGATTTAGCATACGGACATTTAATTAGCTAAAGTTTTCAATTTAAAATTAATTAATTATAAAAAAATGCATGAGGATATGTCAGAAGCTTCATCAAAATCGACTTCCATTTCAAGAAATTCATAGATGAATGCTCTTTCAATACATGGACAAACAAGGGATTCGGTAGATCACGAGTAGGCAATCGAATTTATAGCAATATGCCAACAAGTTGAGGTCCCAATATTTCTCTAGTTTTGGCAATATCTATAGATGAGCCAATCCATTCACAAATTATTATTGGCTCTTTTTAAAGGAATCGTACCAATTATTTATAACGGAATTGGCTGTGAAACGATGGCTCTGGATTCATTCTGATCCACGATAATGCATCCGCCACAATAATATATCTTCTTTGAATAATCAAATTGAAAAGTTGTCATATAATCCATTTTTGAACCCCATCAAAAGTGTGTTTAGCAAAATTAAAAATGGGGTAAGGACTAAAGTTTCTTCGACTGATGGATTCAGCAGACAGAATTACCTTCAATGACTGATTTACTGCAATATCCCAAGCAGTTCAAGAGGAACTTCGAAAACCATATCATAGTAATATTAAAAATCATATATTCATTTGAATAATCATATTAAAGATTCTTCCCTAAATGCTTGAAGAAACTGAATATTTTAGGTGAACTATGAAAAGTTTAATGTATATTTAAATAAAGAAATAAACATCTTACTTCTTTTTTCATTATTTTAACATAAAAATTTAAAATATAACTAAAACCAAAACAAAGCTAAATTGACATTGCTAAATGATTGTCTCATTAATGATAATCAAATGCGCTTTGGTGTATTATAGAATTTGTATCATCGTGCATGTGTATGAATTATTTTCTTCTCATTAAAATTTTCTCTTTCTATATTGAAGCCTTTATTTATTTTCATATTGATTAATGACACACACATATTTTTATTGGTTAGATATTTTTAATATTACAGAGGCTCTTATTTTTTGTCATCTAAACCACTACTTATTGCGTTTCGGTATAATAGCCTCCCATCATAATGAAATGTTATATTGAATTAAAATTATATATTTCCATCAATAATAAAAATTATGGGAAGATTAATAATTAAAATATTGTAGTTTTAAGATTTAAGCATGATTTATGGACAAAATGCATGCCAGGGACCAAATATTTGAAGACAATCTTTCTACTATTACAGAACAGTTTTATGTCGAAGACGATGTGGAAAAAGTTCTTGCCAATTTAAATGATCTTTATAAAACCATTTTAAATTCAAAACAGCAAAATGCAACAAATATTTATAATTCCAAAACTAAAGACGAAATTGCGTTTTTATTTTTTCTAAAAGATGGCTACGACGATTTGTTGAACTTATTGGAAAACGGGATTTTGACTGCAAATATGATTGTAGAATTTATGCGATATAGCAATATGAATAATAATCAAAAATTAAAGTTGGAAAAAGAAAATATTTTTCTTCGAAAAAGCCTTTCGAAAATGGGAAATCAGTTCATTGTTAGCCATCAGAAGTACAAAAATCTAAACATTTTCCAAGATACAAAAGAAATAGAATTAAGTCATCTTGGCTTTTCTTTGTATATTCTTGATGAATTTCACTTTAATGTGAGTTGATTTATATATTCTTATAACGATAAATTTTTAAATTTTAGAAATTATGCGTATTTTTTTAGGCATTTTACCCTTTTAATGTCAATCCTTTTTCAACTTTTCAATAATTTTATTTTTAAAGATTTTTTTATGTAAAATGTACTCCAAAGATTATTGATGGTTGATGGGAACCATATTTAAAATCAGTATACTTTGAGGTAAAAGTAGTGACAGGTTGGAAATTAAAGGTTGAGGACAAACAAAATTATTTAAAAATGATGTGATGTTCATAGGATGGCCCCAATGGAAATGCAACTTTATTAATCTCAATTTATTTTCAAGGATTCATTTATTATTATTATTTATTATTATTATTATTATTATTATTATTATTATTATTATTATTATTATTATTATTATTATTATTATTATTATTATTATTATTATTATTATTATTATTATTATTAATGTATAAAGTGATGATTCATTGGTTTTCAAACAATTAAATGATAATTTAAGCATTTATATTTAATACAAATGAAAAAATTTCGACCATAAGATAGTTTTTAATTTTGAAATTCTATTATATCAGTGTTGTATCAGTAACTGCCAAGTGTGTGGCATGTGATTAACACAGTTGATTAATTGCTTGTGATATTTGGCCCAACCTTTTCATAACAGCAGCACCTTCATTTATTGATGCAACTATACCATGTTCTAGAAATCTTTTAGCCTCTCGGATACCAGTTTTAACATTGTTTTGGCATCACAAGAACTTGTTATTGGAGCTAATCCTAAATTAAAATCTTTTTAAAGTTGATGTACGTTGATATTTAAATATCTGCGATTGCCTTTACTAGTCCATTCATCTAGACCAGTGGTTCTTAACCTTTTCAAACTTATGGACCCCATAAATATATAATTGGTACCGACGGACCCCTGAAATTGACAGAATTAAATAACACCCGCAAGTTAAAAGAAAAAAACTTCAACTAAATTTAACTTTATTATAGCTACAATAAAAACTTCGAATCAATGCAAAAACAGAATAGTATCATAGCAACGTGTAAATATTTACAAAAAAAGTGCCTACTGAGACTTAAATTTTTTAACATAAAAATTCAAATGTTAGAATTTTGATGCTACAAAACAGTATAGAAATGTTACTTATTATATTAGTTACAATATCAAGATAACATAAAAAAATTGTTTTCGATTTTTTGTAAATAGTGCCGCGGACCACTTGGAACCCGTTCGCGGACCCCAGGTTAAGAACCACTGATCTAGACTTATGGAATTATTATTTATAACAACCCTGTAAGAACATTACAGAGAAAACCTTTGGTATTTATTCCCATTAAATTATTTCATATTTTATCTCGTAATCGCTTGTTTCATTAAACTAAATAAGTATCGTAAAATAAGAAATAACTTAACAATTCATAAATTCATCTGACTATTTAAAGCAGAAAAATAAATTAATGTTATTGCTAGTGACATCGATTCTTTCTTTGGAAATTAGAACTTTGAGAGTCCTTTGGCTGCAATTATTCGGAATAATTTATTAGACACTTACAACTATGAATCAGACATTCCTTGTATTCAGCTTCAAAGTTGAGAATAAAAGGCTTAGATATAAAGAGTTGATGTTTGGGAATGCATGCTAAATGATTAACATTGAATGATACTTTTAAAAGACTCTATAATACATGGAATTGCTAAAAAACAACTTAATTATCAATGAAACCAAATTTTGAATAATCAGCAGTTTACAATTAAAAATATTAAAAGAGCTTTGACTAATGCAAATCATTAAAATCCTGATTTGGGCCTAGTGCTTCCAATACCGGTAGTACCTGACTTTTTTGAGGTACCGAAAGTACCGGTATTTCTGCTAAAAATATAAATTCAACAGTAACAGTAATATTAAAGGAGAGTTGTTGTGATTTGAAAACATTAATCACACAAATCAATTTAACAAAATATTAATTTTGTTTCAATAATTAAAATTTTTAATATAATAAATTTTTGAATTTTGTAATTTCATTGTTAATTAGTAAGAATTTCTTTCTTAACATAGATTTGGGTTAATTTAATTTAATTATTAATTTAATATCCAGAAACCCCCATCATCTCTCAGGAAGTATTGAAAGAGTTCAACACTAGCGTAAGAGTAGACGAAAATTCTATGTGGTTTAATACACAGTAGACGAATTTGTAGACTCCGACATAGACAAATGGCCGACAAGCTATAAACCCGACAGGCTAAAAGGCCGACAAAGTAATTGTATATCTCTTCCATGTTGCCCTCTGTCACCTAATTCTTAACAATGAACTTTGAACAACTATTTTATACTCATGTATACTTTAAATTACTTATAAATGTTTATGTTTGATTTCGTTATTTATTGGATAAACATATTATGGTATAAGTAAATAAACAGATGTAGAAAAATATTTCTACAATAAAAATCTAAAAATTTAAATTATATGTTATTCCCCGTAAAAATTCTAACGTTGTTCTATTATGTCGGTCATTTTCAATCGTTACCGATCTTTGGTTCTTCTCTACATATTGTATTTTGCGTTTAGGGGGTGGTTTCCCCAGAATTATCCATTTCAGCTGCAGTGCGGCCTTGTTCTTGTCTTAACTGCTTAATTATGTAGAATATTCCAGGATGATATTTTTTGTTTGCTTTTGTTCATGTCGGCTTTTTGTCTGTCGGCCTTTTGTCCGGATCCCGTTAAATTGAAAGCTGCGTTGGTGCGACGAATAAGTGAGTGACGGACGATTTTTTCTAGCTTGCTACACTATCTGCATAAGGGCCATCAACGATACAAAATTTGAATCCAGCACTGTAGTTTGAGCAACTCAGAAAATCAGCCATTGTAAATGCATTGTTCGTCTGAATAATCGGCTCAATCAGCGAGCAGACGAACATCTCCCTTCCACCAACGTTCATCGGACAACGATTCTGTTGACATCACTGCAAAATTGTCATTGAAGGAAAAAATTGACATGGCAATTTCGAATGATAAGAACTTTAAAAAGAAGGGAAGATTGAACGTTTCGAAAAATTTATCAAAAATAATCGACAAAGAGATTGCAATTTTCGAAGAAGGAACTCGTGGAAAATATTTGCAAAGCACTATAAAGCCAACTATAAAGCCAACAAGTGTTGAAATGTAGGGTGAATTTTCGGCAAGTGGGAACTTTTTCACAAAATTACGATCATTTCTTGACGATAACTCTACGAATGCCATTTTTCTTACGGGCATATTTTACAAAGGAATAAAAAGCGTAAATTGAAAAAGTCTATATTTTTGATATCAAATAAAAAGGTTTTTTGAAGTACTGTAAATTTTTACTTTTTTATTGCAATTTAAAATTAAAATTTTTAATCGCATTTAAAAAAATCAATACCGGTATTATTCCGGTACCTAATTTTTTCAGTACAGAAATACGGTATTAAATGTGATGCCGGTATTGGAAGCACTATTTGGGTCTAATGCAAGTTTTGCATATGGACATTATAAGGAAGATAGCTCAGTTATAGACTAATCGAAAGATTCAGATTTATATTCCAATGATCATTCACTACGATTGGACGAAGACCATTGCTGAATAAAATTTTGTTGATATAATAATTATTATATAATAATATTAATAAATTTGAAAAAAAATTAATTAAAATTAATACAAAAATAATAAAATCATATTTTGAAAATTTTGCCAAAACTTTAATAAATAAAAGATTTTGAAAAATTGCATCAAATATTTAAATACTTCATAATATTATCTCAAAAACTTTATTAAAACAAAACACATTTAAAAAATGCGCCGAATATTTAAAAAAAAATATATTTAAACAAAAATCCATTAACACTTTAATCCGAAAATATGATGACTTGTCATTTTATCTCACAATATAGTCAGCAGGCTGTGTAATAACTGATAATTTGAGGGCAGACTGGACACATTACAAAACTGCCAAAAATTGAAAATAAATTATCGAGAAGCCTGTGAAATTATAAAAGTTTCAAAATATCAATCGTTTTAAAGTGTCATTTTAGTAGTGTTGGGTATTTATTGCAAGTAGGTACTAGTTTCTGACTTCTCGGAGTCCCTATTCAGATCAATCGAACAATCAGAAAACAAAGTTTATTCAAATTTACCACAATTGTTTACAACACTGCGCTCATAAATCAATCTAATATTGGCTGTCGCTAAAATTAATATTTTCTTCGAATTAACTCTAAACTTCTACTAACTGACGATTTCGCTAACTCGTATCGTTTTTATACCTTTTTCATAATTGAATTCACTTTGTTTAAATTGGTTTATTAGCAGGGTGCCTCTAGAGGTTATCAATTTTATTTACATCTCCCAGAGTTATCTTTACTAGCTAATTTGTTGTCAATTTGAATATCTCGGGGCTTTCACATAACCCATTTTCATTGGGGTAATTTTATTAAGTTTAAATTAAATTCGTGTTTCTATTTATCTCGTGTTTTCTTTTATTCCTCAATTTACCTAAGTCTAATTAAATAATATTGTTGACAATCCGGGTTTCCAAAATTGCTCAGGTTTCCCACAAAATAATTAGTTCTTAATTAATTTTAATTTTCTTTAAATATTTCCCCCTAGGTACTTCCCATGACCTTTTTTATTATATTTGAATTTGTCTTTTTGAATTGTCCCCGCAAAATATTTAATTTAAAATTTTTGATTTTTTAATAATTTTTTTGACTTTAATTATTATTTTATATTTGGTGTTTTTATTAATTTCCACCTGATTTTTGTGACTTTAATTTTTTTTGTTTTGACTTTGTTAGGTTGAACCCTAACAGCAGTTTATTCTTGGTAAGTATATCAAAGTGTGAGCAGTGATTGATTCTTTAAATTTGTTATAATATAAAGAAAATAAAATTTGCAATTTTTGGTTTCTTTGTTGTTTAATCAAAAGAAGATGGGAAGTCAGGAAACCAAGTTCTATCGGAACATTCAATAATAAACCCAACAATTTAAATGATTAAATTGTTATGTCATAATTCAAAATATTATAAAATATTAAAAAAAAATATTTAAATTTTAATTTTAAATTTTTTAATTTTGAATGCTAGTGTTTAAAAAATAAATTTTAATTTAAACTAAGTGCAAAATCCCTCCCTCCCTGGAGATGTTGCTGATATTGTAAAATTCTTAGGGGAAAATGAAAAGAGTAATTATTAGCTGGAGAGACAGTATATATAAAAAAGGTTTTATAAATTGATAGAACTTATAAAAAAAAATTGATATAATTTCTTTTAGATTTTAAACTGTGAGAAAATTTTGTATTTGATTTTCTATTTTTAAAATAAATTAATTATTTGGTTTATGATTTTTGTTGGGGTTAGCGCAAAAACCAAAAAAATTATATATGAAAGGAAAGTATTATAGTTGGAGGTTTCGTAGGTATTATATTATATATGTGTT
>CAUHTR010008152.1:0-10510 GCA_959609185.1 Schmidtea polychroa | reverse complement strand
AACTGCACATTACAGATAAGCATAACAAATAATGGTAAAATCAATAAAAGTGCAAAATTAATTAAAATAAAAAATCAACATCGGGTATGGTTGAACTCCAAATTGATAGACGAATTCAGAAATTATAATGAAAATTTAATAAAGTGTTCACAGGGAAAGTTAATGCGAAAAAACAAATTAATTAAAATTAATTAATCGGTAATCTAAAGCCCGAGCCCATGGGAAGCCCGAGCGCTGAAGGAAACCCGATGCGCAGTGAGACACGAGCAATCAGATAACACAAGGAATGTTTCGATCCCTAATCTAGGGTAATCAAATTTAAACAGTTAAGAAACCCTCAAATGTTAACTTAGAATTCTCGGGGAAATATTTAATTCCAATTCTCTAGATAATTGGCCTCTCAGAAACAGTATAAAAAGAGACCTCAGAAATAAGCAAGCCACCATTTGGTCGAAGAAAAATAAGAAAAAAGAAGCTCAGAAAATCCGGCGATCAGTGATCGGAAAAAGAAATCTAGTAATTCAAATAAGGTTTAAGACTTTTACCAGAAAAGGTGATTGCTCCTTGGGTTTTCTTCCTTATCGAACTAAAATTGTCTTTAGCGAAAGGCGCAAATAGTGACAAATTGTAATTTGATTGAAATTAAATAAAATTATTCTGTGTTGGGTTTCGATTTATTTGGTTGAATAAGAACACGAAAAATTGATGCAAATATGTCATCATTTTACAAATGAGTGCTCAATAATCTTATTTATTCTTTTACATACGTTTTGTATTTATGGGTGTGAATGATTGACTTTTATATTTCGTTCTGTGTACTCGGCTGGATGCTTATACAGTATATACAGTATATATACAGTTCAGTAGTTACAAATATTTTTATTTGTAAATCCTTAAAATTCAAGATTTTTTGTATAAATTAAGATTTATTTCGATAAGGCTCCGTAGGCCGCAGGTTCCCCACCCCTGGTTTAGAACTTAGCTATACCGGTATACGCCTGTACTAGTTTTCCTATACATAACTATGACAACGTCAACAAAATTTACGGACGTACGCTATTTATATATTGATGATAATTATATATGTTGATCTATAAATAAAACAAAATTGTCAGTTATCTTAATATTTAAAAATTATTATTTTATTATAATAGATTACTTGTAATATACAAGTAGTATATAGATAAATAAAAATTAAATATTTACTACTTTTAAAACAATAAATGTTGATTATACAGGGTTTTTCATCATATTTTGACATTTTGTCAATCAATTTTGACATTTTGATCAATCAATTTTGACATTTTCTAATGAAAAACCAAAACATTAATAACGAAGACAGAAATCGCATTATACAAGCCTATATAAAAGGGCATAGTGCCTCGGATTTATCATCAATTTTGGGTTTTAAAAGAACCACTATTTATAGCATAATAAAAAAGTATAAAAACCATGAATCTATTGAAAAAAAGCAAAGGGGAGGTCAGCGGAGAAAAAGCTTGTCAGAGCAAGATAAAGAAGCAATCAGAGGATGGATTGATGAAAATTGCGCGCTTACTTTAAAGCAAATAAAGTCGAAGATTGAGCTTGAGAGAGGTGTGGTAGTAAGTTAAAGCACGATTAATAGATGTATAGGTGGATTTGGCTATAGTATGAAGCGCATCAATATAATGCCGATAAATAGGAATACCGTGGAAGTTATTGAACTTAGAGCCCAATATGCGAATCGTTTTATGGAATTATTGTCAACTATCGATGATTCTAAAATTTTTTTTATCGATGAAGTCGGATTCAATGTTTCTATAAGATCACGAAGAGGAAGATCTTTGAAAAATAAACGTGCTGTTCAAAATGTTTCTTCTATAAGAGCACGAAATATATCTGTTTGCTGTGCCATGAACAAAGAAGGGATTTTTAAATATTTTCCTCAGACTAAATCGTATAATACACAAAGTTTTCTTGAGTTTATACGCTTAATAATTGAAAAAATGTCATCTTTGAATATTTCAGGTGCAATTTTTATCATGGACAATGTTCCATTTCATAAAAATATTGCAATAAAAGAAGAAATTGAAATATCAGGACATAGAATCCTATTTTTGCCACCTTATTCTCCATTTCTTAACCCTATAGAGAACCTATTTTCAAAATGGAAACAATTTATACGTAGTTCGAGACCTGAAGGTGAAGATCAGTTATTCGAAAATATTGAGAATGGTTCTTCCCTTATTTCATCTGATGATTGTAAAAATTATTTTAGGCATATGTTAGGGTTTTTACCTTTTTGCATAAGAAATGAGCCGGTTATTGATGAATAAAAGTAGTATTTTTATTTACTTTCTCATTTTTTTTTAATTTTATTAATTTATTTATTAATTTATTTTTTAATTTAATTTTTAATTTAATTTTTAATTTTCTTCTAAAATTAACAAAATGTCAAAATTGATTGACAAAATGTCAAAATTGATTGACAAAATGTCAAAATATGATGAAAAACCCTGTAATAGACGTTCTACATACAACGATAATTAAATATGTTACTGATAATTACATTAGTTTAAACATGACAATTAAATATAAATTTTATGTTTGTACTATTATTAATTATTAAAATTTGAATAAAACATTTTTAAGTGACATTAATTTAAGGTTGTCTTGTTACTTTCGGATCACTCTGTATAATATATTATTTTACTCTCCATAAAGACATAAACGTTTTCTTTAACAATTTCATATTAAAGGTTTTTGGTTAATTTTAATTTGTGATATTTCATTAAAAATTACGCCAAATTGAGAATTGAAATTTTCAGAAAGAGTCCACTGAAAACTGTTTGTGGAATATAGCAGTTGGAAATAGTTTGGATGAACAGTATAGGAATCTCCCAATAGATCTGTTGAAAATCAAATGGTTTTGCAACCAAGAAGACGACGACGTGTCTTGTGTTAAAAACTTCTCTGATAGCTTTATTCCAACAAATAATAATTTAAAAACATTAATTGTCAATTTAGGTTATTTGGCAAAGAGTTTTTATGATTGTTGCAATTTTAAATGCGCTTCTTATTTTCTTGATACAATAATTCAATTGATGAAAGTAAACAAATTAGAGAGTCAGACAAGATTTTATTTTTATCAGTTTTGCAAAGCTCTTTCACTTGGACGAATGAGACAATATGAAAATGGATACAATTTGTTCATGGAAACCATTGAATTGATACGATCCAAAGAAGGAGTGGCATTTGAAAAGGACTTTCTTATTGCGTGTCAGATTCTGAATGTCGGATGCATTTTAACGAATTGGGGGGTTTGCGAAATCGGAGTAGAAATCGTGGCATTCGCTGTAATGATGTTTGAAGACAATCTCCCAGAAACCTACAGTAAATGGGAGGAGGCTTCGATTTTATCAGCGAGATTCTATAACGATAACAATGAATTTAAAAAGGCTTTGAAAATAGCTGCTCCATTATTTGATTATTTTCATATACTAAATTTCGGAACAATCAAAGATACGAATAAACCCCTTTATGAGCTTGCAATTGAATTGACTATTGGAACAAAAGTGCATACAGTAACTAAAAATCTAAAATATCCTCTTTTCCTACCGAAAAATATTTCCATTTTACTGATAGAAATGATAATCAGTTTTTCTGGTTTGGGAGACAGAAGCAGCGCCATGATTTTAGAAAATTGGATGAATCGCTGCCAGCTGCTCTCCTCGAGTTATAAATATTTAATCACGGAAAATCTTGACTACACTTGGTATCCCAAACGTTGAGAAGGTTATTTACAAAATGAAACTCAATCAAACATATCACGAAAAGGTTTTCTCATCTGTTCTAGTAGAAAGAAATTGAAGAATTGTAATTTATTTAATTTAAATTATTTCTGAAATTTTCTGAATAAATTAATTTATCTTTACATTTCATCGGTCAATTGGTGAAGTTTTATTTGGCTTCTGAATTGAAACAAATTTCAAATAAAAATATATTTTTTTGTAGAATCTTATATATTTGTTTTAAACGAAAATGACTTAAGAATTCCTTTGAATGAATGAATTATCATTCAAGAAAGTTATGAGAGGTGAAATTAATTCCAAGAAAGGTCAAAGTTAAGGGAATATAATTTGAAACATTTTAATTAAAATTTAATATCACACATTAATAACTTATATATTTATTTATTCACTGTTATATTATCCTATAATACTTAAACAAAAAAATAAAATCAGTAAGATTTATCAAAGGTTTAAATAATTCCATTTACTTCTCCACTCGTAAAGCCACGAACCTCCAATAAATTATAGAAAGTAAATAAATTATTTTATTTATTAATTTCTATATATTTTTTCCTTTATTAATATTGCATTGAAATATAATAGTGCTTTATTTTTTAATTATTAATTATTTGGATCTGAAAAATTCTCTTCTGCCGTTCTTTCGTTAGAGGTATTTTTACGTAGACTGCTAATGGATAATGATGAAGATTCAGGTTATTTCACATTATTCAAAACTGCAATATTGAACGACTTTACAAACAGAATTGAAGGCATTAATGCTTTGACATTGTTGCAAGTGGCTATGACTTCCGATATAAGTTACAAGAAATCCACTTGTCTAAGAAAAGAGAAACGCAAAACCATGTGGACAGCATTGTTGAATGCCTTCAAGTCTTTCTACGATTGAAAGCGGCCAGCAGGAAGTCTAACAGGCTTAGAAGAAAAAGCAATAATTAGACAAAAGCACCTATGCCAAAGAAACAAAAATCTCAATTCTCAGCTGATGAATCAGATGCAGTCTACGGTGTACAGGCTGACTTTACGTGATAAAAAGAAGAAGCTCCCATTACAGAAACAGAAAACCCTTTAATGAATTAAAATCGTAATAACCATCGTTTTTTTGTCTCAAGCAGTATTGTGCAGATAATTTTTGTGTACCGTCAACATCTGTTCTGTGTGAGAGATTGTTTAGTTCTTTAGAGATTTAGTCAATAAAATGCGATCATATATTCTTCAAAAAATGTATAAACGCCCTGGTCTGTCTGTATGACGGTTAAACATTCTTGCTTTCTATAGAGTTACCCACAGTCAGTATACTTTAAAAGTTTTATAAATAACCTAACTCTTTATATTTTCATTAAAGTAAAAAAGACCTACATCAGTGCCAGAGTTTGAATTTACAACTTCTTTGAGTGAACTGTGAAGGCAAGTTATAAATTGTTTGTAACGAACTTGTGTTGGGTGATTGTCAAAACATTTTAAGCCACGACACACTTGGCTGATTTAAAAATTTTCACGGCACACCTAAATTATTTTTTGCTTTATTTGCAATTTTTTATTGCACTTTTACTAATCTTTTAATAAGAAATGTAAAACTTATTTACTTGAAATAAATTTAATGTAAAAAATTTTAAATTTAGAAAAATTAGTGAATGAATCTAAATAAATAGAATCGAAATAAACATAATTAAGCTGCTTATGTATTTTAGATAGTCAATATTTCTAGTAAGAAATATAAATATGATTGTAAACAAATAAATTTCGCACTTAATTGACTGATTAACATTTAAATTTGAAATAAGTGTTAAAATATCCACAATCAAATTGCCTTTTATTAAGTTGTTTGGAAAAACAGGGTTTTTTTGACATTTTTTAAAAAATTTCACGGCACACTAGTGTGCCGCGGCACTCAGTTTGGACAACACTGATATAGTGTAAAACATAATTAACACAAACTAATGCAAAGTTAATAAGCAACAGAACAGTTGGGTCTCTAGGTGCGTTATAATAATTTAATTAGAATCTTTTCCCATTAATCGAACAAGAAAATTTTAATTAGTACCCGCCCTAATTTTAACTATGGTAAAGGACCAAATAAGTTATTCATATGTCAATGCAATTAACTTCACTTTTAAATTATTTTAAAATTAAACAGCGTTGTGCTGTAAACATTGGGGGCCCCTTTGCAGGAAAGTAATAAAAAAAATTAATTAAATTAATTTTAATTGAAAAAACAATACAAAGAAATTATAATCCAATTTTTCTATCTCTTTTTGTGGCAAATTCATCAAGTATATCATTGTAATCATTTGCTCTGGCTGTTCCATTTTCAATCGACAATACTGCTAATCCAGAAAGTCTTTCCTGTGACTTTGTAGACCGTAGATTGCGGTCAAGCAGTCGATGGTGCAATACCTCTCTAAATACAATTATAACTTATATCACATTTTTTGTTTGGTAAATTCTTAGCAAACCGTTTTATCCGTAATCGCTTTGTATAGATAGTTTTAAATAATGTTTCCATTTTTATTTATTATCTGTTTTTCACGCAAATATAGAATTATTTACAATACGCTGTG
This sequence comes from Schmidtea polychroa, assembly GCA_959609185.1. Lineage (NCBI taxonomy): Eukaryota > Metazoa > Platyhelminthes > Tricladida > Dugesiidae > Schmidtea > Schmidtea polychroa. The sequence goes on along the minus strand of CAUHTR010008152.1, from coordinate 4,158 downwards.
CTATTTCAGAATAACCACAAGGGAGTCCATTCAAAATCGCGATGTTAGAAATCCTTTACAAAAAGTGACTGTTGCTTCGGAACCGAATATGTCTGTATTCAAACTGTATTCAAATTAAAACCACTTAGTGCATATGGACAACTGATATACATTTCTAAAGCCATTCCAGGCTTGGGGAAGCAAATTTGAACCTCAAATAAAAAGGGTGACTTAAAACAAGCAACGAAAACACCTAAATTCATGAATCCATCAAATTAAAAATTGAAAATCTTTAGTGTCTGTAGTGATATCTCATCTTTTTTTGATTCATTATTCTTTACATTTATTTTTCCGCAATTCCTAGCACAATCACCAAATCATATAATCGGTAACCAAATAATAAAAATCAACATAATATACAAATTTTGAAATAATTGTTAAACAAAAAACCTGAAAATTTTTTAGTATATTAATAATGTCTATTTTAAATTTGTACAAATATTTTATATTGTACCGACCCAGATCTTGAGACAGAAAATGATTAAATTCGCATCATCAGTAAGACTGAAATATATAATAAAATCAGAATATTTTCCTTTTTTATTTCTACACAAAAAGCATTAATTCAATCCAAACTGTAATATATAATATGGGCATAAATAATTAAAAATAAATAAATAAATTAATTAATTAAAATAAATAAATAAATAAATTAATTAATTAATTAATAAATTAATTAATAAATAAATAAATAAATAAATAAATAAATAAATAAATATGAAATTATCAAAGTGAAAAATTGATAAAGGAATAAAACAATAATAATATTGGAACTTATTAAAATATATGAAGATTTGCAAATATATATAAGTTGTAAATTGCCAGTAGGATCTTGGTTGCTTCTGTACCTATTATTAGATAGCCAGTAGAAATTTTAAACATTTTGATAAATAATTCTGAAGAATAAATAAACACGTATTTTATTGTTTTTGTAAATAAATTTATTATGATATTTAGTATTAATTAATACATTTTAAAATATTTTTATAACTTGTTAAAATTTATTATTACTAACATTTTGATCTACTAACTTAGAGGTTCTTAACCACTGATGTGTTCGCTATTTCGGTGTATGTTATGTAAACAATAATAAACAGTAATAATAAACAATAATAAAATTACAAGTATAAATATTACGAACAATATTAATAAAAAAAGTAGAAAGCACTTTGTATTTCCTGTTTTCTTTTGACACAAGCCATTAATCAAGGGGTACCCCGCTGATTGTCAGAGTAATGGGTTACCGGGAATTAGTCTAATGGGCAATAAATATTCTACCCTATTTAATAAGAGGAAAAGATTATTGGGAAACCAAATGCTATAAAAGCAAAGAGCAACAAACGTTGGTCGATGAGAAAAATTATTAATTGAAACGTATTGAATAAAGACAGTGAAAGAGTCGAAAAGTAATTCAAAGAAAAGAAATAAACAATATTTTGTTTTGATTTTTAGGTGATACACATCGGGAATCTACTCATTTTGTGTATTAATATAACTAATTTGAAAATTTTGGAAATAAATATATTGTTTGGGATTTGAGTTTTATTCCTTCGATTGCTGAAAACGAGGAGTCGGATCGAGATTTATTTCCATCGACACACATTTAAATATCCCAACAAAATTAAATTATTCAAAAACAATTTTTAAGCAACAGTTACAATAATTATTATAAGAACTTTTTCAATTTTCACCACTGATTTCTTTTTAATTGACATTGTATTTATTTAAAAATTGACTATGAATCAGTAAAGATATCGATGTTATTTTTTGATATCTTTACTGATTCATAGTCAATTTTTTAATAAATACAAAGTTACAATATTGTTTATCTCATAGTTAATTTTTTTTAGAATTTTTTTGAAATCATTTAATTAATTTTAAATAAATGTTTTTTAATAAATAATCCCTTAGTTGAATAGAAAAGTAATTGCTCAATATTTCATAAATGCGTTTGATACAAATCTGGTCTAGTGACAGTTTTTGCCACCGGTTTTGACGGTTTTCGTCGATACAAAATGTCACAACATATGAAATGTAATTTCTTCTAATTTAAATCCCCAAAAAGTTTGGTGAAAATTTTCTGAAATTTTCTTACTGTTTTTAAGTAATTTACGAAAAACCTTTCTTATAGAAATGTCTGAGTTGGTCGTCATACTGCTACAACAGTGAAAAAATGGTTTCATATATATTAATTTCTTCCTTTCCGAATACAAAATTGGTTCCAAACACAAATTGTTGGTTTATGGCAAAAATGACATACATTATAATGTCTCTTTTTTTCACTAAGCGTCTAAGTTCCTTCATAACCCCTTAAACTGCCATATACATTAACATTAATTTGATTAAATATATACCTAATTTATCGTGAAATAAAAATATATTTTCCTATAACCCATTTAAAAATATAAAATTATTTCAAAATTATTTATTTTAATTGAACTGCTTCTGATTCGATATTAAAGCGATCACTACATCTTATCAAATCCTTTAATTTCCCCTAAACGATCTCCATAGTATTCCTTTAATATTCATGTAAAATCGACTAGATATCTTAATTCTATACTAATATTCCTTTATATCGACTAAGTACCAACCTAAAATGTCGTGTACCGAAAATTGAGTGAAAATAATAATATTATAATAAGACATGCAAATTAAAAATAAACATTTCCAATTTCAAAGTGTTATCTAAGGATTTCAAAAACTATTGGGAACGTATTAATTGCGAGAATTACATGATAAATTATTTAACATATAAAATGAATTAATCACGTGTTTTTGATAGTATCTACTTAATTTTATGAGGATTGTAATGTACAGTCAGGCCCGGCGTGAGGCGGGTACGATGCGTGATTTTCACGCAGGCGCCACGGCGGAAAAATACAAAAGGCGGCAAAATTGTACAGAAATTTGTTATTTTTCATAAGATTATTATGTTTTTATAATAAATATGAATTAAATTAAAAGTAATAAAGCTATATTGTTTTGTTATGTATGCATTTATCGTTTTTTTTTACTCTTATTATGGAATGCGAAGGCGGGTAATATGCAATTTTCACACATCACCTGAAACTCTAGCGCCGGTGCTGGTACAGTTATACATTTTATTCGTTTTTAAACAAGGTTTCATGATACCTTGTTATTACATTGAGCGTATGTCACGCTTGGAAAGCAATAATTTACCATAGCGAATTATCGCTATATAAAAATTGATGAAAATTAAAAATCAATAAAGAAATTAGCAAAAATTAAATTCCGAACCTCCAACAAATCTCAAATGTATTATCCTACCTTAACTATCCGGGAAAGTTTTATTCGTTTAATCCACAATTTAATCATCGAGCAACAAAGAAATCTTGACAAACTATTCACAATTTAATCCTTGTTTAATCCTCAAGCCAACAAAGAAATCTTGGCAAACTATTTAGTAAGAATTGGTTCGCCGTAAAAATCTTCATCTCCATCCTCAAGGTTTTTTTTAATTTCAAGTAAATAAAGTTATTGTTACAATTGTTAATTTGTTAAATAGATTAATTTGCTTTAATATTTTTACTACGATATTATCTCGATAAGATTTTCTCTCGTTAGTACTGTAACTCTATCGGAATTTTTGATAGTAAAAAGTCCTTACACAGCACACACCCAGATTGTCCCGCAACATTTTTTAACGGTGACTCTATCGGGCTCTACAAATTTCTTCTCACACTCGCACATACCAACATGCATTTAATAGAATATAATTATATATAATATAATTATCTGGAATAGAATATAATTATATATAATATAATTATCTGGAATAGAATATAATTATATAACACAAAATTAATAACCTAAAGCCTCCAACCATAATAAGGATTAATGAATTTTATTGGATTACACACATATAATTATGTAATGACTAATAAACCTATAAGTATAATTGAAATTGTTTAGTGCATGATCATGGCAATCAAGTTGTCTAAATATGTTGCAAAATACATTTAAAAATGTTGTTATTTTATTTATCATAATTATTATTATTGTTATAATATTAATAAATTTGATTTCAAAAATCTACAATTACGCTAAAAGCCGATTCTCAATTAAAACAAAACATCCATTAATTCACCGGTTTTG
>CAUHTR010008151.1:7521-65028 GCA_959609185.1 Schmidtea polychroa | reverse complement strand
NCAAATAAGAGGTAATTCATAAGTCGATTCAAGGACCTCAAACGATGTAGCAAAGTCATACGAAAAGATACCCTTTGCCCTCAGAATTATACCATCGAAAACAGAAGACGTTAAAGGTAAATCAGATTACTGTATTCTGTCAATAAAATGAACAATTTTTCAATATTAACAATGAAGGATATCAATTTTTCCGTAGTGATCGGAATAATATTTAATATCCTTCATCGATCGAAGTATATGAAAGTATAAACTTCAATCTTAGCACATAAAAAGTATTTAGAATTGTTTAATTATTTTCTTTCAACCGCAATTTGGTAAGTATAACTATTGATATCATAGTCCTATAACTCAAATATCATAATTGTATAGTCGGGAGAAATTCACTCTAGATGAAATTGTAAAACTACAATTGATGGTCAGAATAATTTTGTAAAAATCATTTTGTAAGTTATTTGAATTTTACACCCTAAAATATGTCAACTTCGATATAACTCCATTTTTCAAGCTCTATACAATGTAACTTATTTTATAAGTCATAATTACCAACAGAATTTATATTTAAATCAGTAATTTAACCAGTATTCGCCGGAATTAAAATATATTTATCAAAATGATTTAAATTTCAACCAGCTATTTAATAAGTATTGTATATACATGGAATATGCATTTATAAGTATTATAGAACACATATTTCGTCAAAAATTCGAATTCGTAATTTTTATACACGCTGAGTACATAGTTATTTGATAATATGGGTTAATTAGCGTGCGGTTAGGAACAAGGCCGGATTAAGGTTTTTATAATATATAACCTTCTATGTGGTAGTTTGTCTCGTCCGGCGTATTTCATAAATCACTCACTAAAAACTGCTCTATCAACCTCAGCATGACCTTTCATCAAATATTAAAAAGTAAATATTTTAAATTGCTATTCACTTTAATATTTAATGTCAGTTAAAATCAACAATATATGAGCAATTTTAGACAATCTTTTATTTGGAACTTTGTTTTTAACTGATAGAAAAAATATGTGAAAATTCTACAATAACAATAAAACTAAAATACTATAAAAATAAGATTAATTGATAAAATTAGAGTAATCTCGTAGAACAATGTATTAGATGTTTGGGTGGGATTATTTCAATGTGAAAATTCGTGCTTTATTAACAAATAAAATCTACAGATTTACCATGTTCTTCTTAATACTAACAAGTGACTAAATTGGATTATAAAAGGAACTTTCAACACAAAATATTAATTTGTTCCTGCAAATTATTATTTGAAGAAATAATTTATATTTTAAATAATTAATTTAGCTTTCTGACAACAAAATTGTTAAATATTAATTAAATATTAGTATTATTGTCGAACCCATATGTTACGCACGCCCATATCTTACGCAAAAATATTTTTATTCTACACAAAGAAACAAATTAGATAAAAAAGCATAAGAAGCAATAAAAACACCAAAATATTATATAAAAAGCAATTAAATAATGAAATTTAATTATTGTTTTTCTAAATTTTGGATATTAAACAAGAAGATACATATCGCGTTATTCTTTCCCTTTTGAAGCCCGCGTACAAGAGTTTTGAGTTTTCATACATTGCTTTCATCCCAGTGTGGTCAGGGAGATGCAATCTTTCAAATAAATTGTGCAGGCCAACTTCATCATCATTTGCAATGATTTCTTTGTTACATTCTCCTGATTTTAGATAAAGCTTATTTTCCACTTCAATAAAGTTTTCAGCTTTCTTTATAAAATTTCTTTTTGAATGTCTATCTAAGTCAGTAATCCAACTACTTCCTTGATTTAAACAAGTTTTAATTTTTTCAATTTCTTCTAGTGTCAAAATGTATTTCATTTTCGGGATTTAAATTCCCTCCAAATTTTCCCGCCAAAAGCTATAAAAACAAAATAAAACTTTACCCCTAAGATTTAAAAGACATGACATAAACTAAAATAAGGAAAAAGAATATAAAAAAAGAACTTTGCTAGATAAGCGATTTTTTAATAAATTTGTATTAGTAATTTTTTTCTTTTTGCGTAAGATATGGGCGTGCGTAACATATGGGTTCGACATTTATTAACCTATTATTTGTTAACATATTATTATTTATTACATCCATAAATTTAAGAAACATGTTTAACCTAATGGGTAGTGAAAAATGACAAAGGTGAAAATCATCAAAGTGGCAAAAAAACAAAATTTAATGGAATAAAATTATTTAATTATTTAAATTGGGTTTTTCGTTTTTTCTTTAAACAACTCAATATACAATGATAAATTATTAACTGTTTGAATCCCAGGAAAATTGGAGTAAATATTATCGAAGAGTCAAGAGGCTCATAAGCGCTTGTTAAGTATTAGCTACCGTGAATTTTGAATTTATCACGTCCATAAAATAATAATCTTCCAATAATTTATTTCAAATAAAACGCTTTACAATATTATTAAAATACACAATATATTTGAGGAGTTTTTTCAGTGTCAAATATTGATATTTTCAGAAGGACAGATTTAATTCTTCATTCATATCAACATATTAAATTTATTATTTTAAATTTAAAAATATTTAACGTTTTACATTATACATTTAAAAATAATTTATATAAATAGCCTTTAAGTTAATATTTAATTTTTAAATATATATTTTCTCGTTAAAAACTTTAGCCATTTAATGTTCCTTATAATTAGTACCCCATTTTCTAATTGCAGTTCATAGCTTCTATTGCGTGCTTGTTTGATGACTTCCACAAGCTCAAAATATAGCCATCCTCCTTGTAATTTGTATTACTCTTTATTAAGACAATATCACCTACTTTTAATTTTCTCAGTCACTTTATCAGGGATTTCTTTTTCTTCTGGCATGTTTATAAGCACTTTCTATAAATTCGTTTTACAAATACTTTCTCATGTAAATTTTATCCAATCGTTTTTATAAATTTTGAGTTCAGCATAAATTCAACTTTTGATAATAAATCAACCCAATTTTTATGGCCTTTGTCTTTAAGGGCATTTCTAATTTTTCGGAATTGCCTTTCGATCTATCCATTTGCTGAATGATGGTACAGGCTTGAGTACATTATTTTGATGTTATGTACTTTCAGCAAGTCTTTCATCGCTTTCCTTTCAAATGAATTTCTTGTCACAAAGTATAAATCTTAGCTGACGGTATTTTAATTTATTATATTCTCATCTTGTGATTTCACTGCATGTAAAGAAACTTACATGCTATATCTATCAATATTACCAAATATACATACTTCATTCCATACTAGCTGGGGTACCCGGCGCTGCACGATTTAAAAAATAGTAAACAGATTCAAAATAAAGAAATTTATTTCAATTAATTCATTTAAAAAAATAACGATTAAATTAATATTATTATTATTATTATTATTATTATTATTATTATTATTATTATTATTATTATTATTATTATTATTATTATTATTATTATTATTATTTAAAAATAGTAAACAGATTCAAAAATCGATATTGCTCTTTGTTGATTTACTCTAAAATTGGTACTTACAAATTAATTTAGTATTTTAAAGAATTAAAAAGAGGAAATTGTTAAATTAATATTAAATATTTAAAATCAATATTAGAAATTTTGTATTGAAAATGTCTAAAAATGGAATAAATATAGAGTTAGGATACGCTATGGGTGGTCATCTGTGGTTGAAACATAGCCTATGACCTGTCCCGAGTCAAATGAGGGCCACATGCAAAATTTCAGCACCCTAGGTCCAACGGTGGGGAATTCTATAGAAAACAGACAAACAAACTTTCATCTTTTATATATTAAATATCGTCTCAAGTAAAATTGTTTCTGGCATTTTGCATATCTCCATAATTTGAGTTGTATTTTAATTTTAATGTTTTTCTCATTTCGGGTTGTTTCTTGTATCTCTATCATTTCTGGAACTGTATACTTCTTACAATGATTCTTTGCTTTTCTGTTTGTAACTAATTGCAATTTAAAATTCGTTTTTAGTAATTTATAGGGTCCTTTGAAATTACACATTATTTTCCGTGAAAAGCCTTTCTTATTATAATGGCTTCTTAACGTCACTTGTTACTTTGGCTTTTATTCGTAGCAATCTTTAAAGACCTCCTAACTAAATTTTATACTGAGGCAGGCCTTGACGCGTGTCTCTTTCATCTACTCTTTTATCTCTTTGAATAACTTCCTTTATTGAGTGTTGTCTTCAGAATTAATTACTATTAATACTTTATGTTTTAATTAGTGGGGAATGTAGGAGAAAGATGGCCTAGGGAGGAATGGGAGAAAGAAGAGATGGAATAGAATATGATCGGACAGTGTGTGGGGAGGGACAGTGTGGGGAGGGGACGGTATGTGGAGGGACGGTATGTGGAGGGACGGGGCGGAATGGCGAGGGGCGGTATGGGGAGGGACTGTATGGGGAGGGACGGTATGGGGAGGGACGGTATGGGGAGGGACGGTATGGGGAGGGACGGTATGGGGAGGGACGGCATGGGAGGGACGGTATGGGGAGGGACGGTATGTGGAGGGATAAAGGTGTTAAATGAAAATTCTAAAAAATCACGTAATTTTTAAAATAAATCAATTTTCAAATTGGTTAAATATTCATGAAATATTTTCGTTTATAATTTCAAAATATATTAGAATAATTAATTTTACAATTTAAGCCAACTTTTAAAATAAATGGCATTGACCAAAATCAATCTTGTTAAGCTATTTATATCATTTGGTTGAACAAGATCTTTTATCTTTCCATTTGTTTGATTTTCTACCCAAGAATTTATATCTCGACAGGATTTATTAGGATTGGATTGAAAATCCATCTGAAAATCCATGCAAATGTAGCTCATTCAATTATATGAATAATCTTTACTTTCTCAATTCCACCATTGTAGAATTTATCAACTGCTTTCACATACGATTCAAGCAATTCATATTTATTTTCCAAAAATAGCTTGTTTGCTACTCTTATTGTTCCTTGGTCTTTCTCATCAACATTACTCGTCTTAATACAATCCGACAATTGCTGATGAAATGATTCAGAATTCGACTGATCCCAGTGAAGAGTTTTCATCATTTCAGTTGAAGTGTCGCCTTTAGCACCGAAAAGCGTCATTCCCAATGCCATATAAATACTCAGTGGTGAATATATTACATTTTTGCCTATAAATAAATAAAATATTTCTTTAAAACAATAAAAATTTACTAAAATCTTCTTTGCAAAGAGTTTTTAGTAAATCAAGACCGAATTTCTGGCAGGAAAAGTCCATTAGAAAAAATATTTAATAATGAACGGAAATTGGATTTCAAATTTATGTAGTTTATTTATGGTAAAATTAAAACTAAACTCCAACATATAAAATATATATTTATTGCTTAATAATTAACATTTTTCTAAGATCAAATAAAGAAAAGATATTAATTTATAAGTATGAGTTTTAAGCGTCTAAATATTTTAATGTATAAATTTTAAATTAAATTAATATCATTTGAATATTTATATTTGTGAAAATAATAAAAAAAGATGATGATAACTAAAGTCTGAAAAAATAAAGTTACTTTTTAAATTTTAAATGTAAAAGGTGCTGCTTACTATGCACTGATAGTGATTTGTCATATTCGAAATTTTTTGTCCTGTCGAAATTTTATAAAGAAGATTAATTATTAGACACTGCTTGTTGTCATTTTTCTGAGTAGTAAATTATGTTGATTCTAGTTGAATATTTGTTATGATTGAAAAAAACTGTAAATAATGGCTATTTTATTTAATATAATAACTAATCCTTGATAGCTTTGCCGATCGAAGTGGTTATCATTTTTACCTTTTTGGTGCAACCTAAGGTCAGCCTTAGTACTTCGAAATATATTTAGGGCGGTTTGTTATAACCGATTTATGTGCTTGAGAATCAAGTAGGCAACGCATATACTCTTATAAACATGTTTATTTATGTTAAACTGTCATTTTTGATTAAACACATTTTTGGTAAAAATTATTGACCCATATTTAATATACAAATTTACCTAACATATATTATACAGTTCGAATCAGATAATTAAGCAAATGAAGAGATTAATATAAGTATAATACGTCTTTAGCCAGTGACTTTTAATAAATACAAACTAATTAACACATTGTTTACGGCGTGCATTTGGGTGTGTTTCAGAAACCTTATGTTGGGGCAGTGTTCACATTTTTATGCATTTCACTATCTTCAACTTCATATACAAAAAACACGTCTTGTGTTGTTATTATGTAATATTATATTAAATGTATTTGACTTTTTTTACTTTTGTGATTAGATTTTAATTTTTGTGATTTGTGGTTTTTTTATCAACCTAAAATGGAAGAGAGAAAATAATTTCATCGAAGAACATTTTGAAGACTATTTCCAAGTGAGTCTGAAGAATAAATTAATGATGTTCATGAAGATCGCAATGATGCTGAAGAAAAGGAAGGTGACGAACCGATATTACGTACAAGTTCAAGACCACGTGTCATGCATATATCAGCCTCTTCTTCAAATTTGGAAAACCAACAAGAAGAGAGATGTAATGATGATCTCTACGATACATCAGTTGGATATAGTGGATACAGGGAAAATTGACAGAAGAACTGGGTTGCTCTTCAAAAAATAATTACAATAATTTTATGAGTGTATTTGATCTTACAAACCAATATTTATCTTACAATTTAATATACAGAAAATCTTAAAGGTGAACCAAAAAATCTTCCTTATCAGTGGCGTGCGGTGGGTTTTCATGCAGGGTGTGCAGAGAACAACAACAATAATAATAAAAAACCATATAAATGTACATTAAAGATTCCTTTAACTTTTTATTATTTATTTGTACACAAAATCCATACGTCTATCCGTATTACTAACAAAATCGTCAATTACATGATCATTATACAGAAAATTATTATCTGCACATATGGACCGCACACCACTGCTCCTTATATATTATAAATTATGGAATTTTCAATGCTTTCCAAATTTTTAAAAAACTAAATGTAACAAATAACCTTCTCTTCTACAAATTCTTGTTACAAGTTGCATGGATCTGGCTTGAAGATTTGCAAATAATTGCACCTTCTACGTCTACCACAGGTAGAACTCCTATTTTTGGATTCAAATTAAAGACTGTCCTGGCAGTCTATAAAATTAGTAATCTATTTTGATTTTTGTGGTTCATCGTCGGACAAATTATATATAAATGAGTGACGATTAAAGAACAGATAGTTACCATAACAGAAGAAGAATGAAACAGTCTTAATCATTAAACAGAAATTTGTAAATGTTGTCAGAGAAATTTTCCTAAGAAGCTAAATCAGATTCAATCAGCTAGAGGCAATTTTGTTTAGTGTCAACTGCTTCTCAGATCAAATGAAATTATTTATTGTTTTAATGAAAATTGGAAAAGTTGTGATTTTGTTGTAACAATAATACTTATTGTGTTGAATTTCTTGTTTTGATCGAAAATTGGAAATGAGTTTTCTGTCCTGTCGAGTAACAACAATAACTCATTTATATTGATAATATATTAGCTCACTTCTTTACCGCATTATTAGCTACACTACTCAAAAATCGAGTGTGGATGGAAGTGTGAGTATATGTTGGTATGTGAGATGCTCTCGTTGTATTTGTCTATCTGATGAAATAAGGGAGAATGCCATGGTTCCTGAGATAAGATAAAATCTAGAATATTGGGAAATAAGTTTATTGTTGACTTTTTCTAAACCAGGAGTGCCCAATTTTTTTCATACCAAAGCCAAGACAAAGTAATTTTATTTGTAAAAATATATCAAGCAAGTGCCGAAGTAGTGAATATTCATGGATCTACGTGACCTGAGAACCTTTTAAAACAAAATTTTCGTACACTAACTTTTAGACAACTCTGCTCATACCCCCGTGTATTCTCATTATTGCACGTGCGCTAAGTGAAAATTATTGGTTTTAATTTAAATTGTTTTCTATAATGTAAAACAATAATTATTATAAGAGATTTTTATACTCCATTATAGGATAGGTTGTTGTAGTATTTTTGTAAGTTCATGCTCAATAAAGAATGCCATTTAAATGATAAGTAATCGAGTAAAGTGAGTGAAATATGTAATTTTCTAGCGTCAACCTAGAACATGGTAAAAAGCAGTGGGAAATAAGGCCATTGATTCTAAATCACATAACAAATAAAAATTATATCTTTTTTTACCCAGATAACTATAGCAGATATATATCCCAAATATTTCAATTCTTGACTGACAAATATCTCATATGATAACAATAAAATTGACAATCATTAAAAACCAAAAATTAAACCAATTAGAAATTAACCAATCATAATTCATTTATTAAATCGATTTGCTTAAAACTATAAGTAATAATAATGAATATGGCATTCATTGATTTATGGAGAGAATTTGAATCGTTCTAGAATGATTTGAATCAATCAATTTATAAAAATAAATTTTTACCGAATTTCTCATATGTCTTATCAGATAACGAGCGATTGATCGAATTAAATAGGCAGCTTCGTGATCCAAAGGAACTGATAATACCGACAGTAGAGCATAAATCCATCTTCCCTTATCATAAAAATGAATTTATTTACAAAGTAAATAGTGATCACACTAACTATTAAGTGAGTATAAGGTAAGTCATCGAGATCAGCCATATATTCAATAGATTTTATAATTTGTTTCTAGTAATTATTATAAATATATAGATTCTAAAAACGTCTTTAAAACCTGATTCATTCCACAAATAATTGAAGTAAGTGGTTCTGAATACCCACTATTATCACCAGAATTGAAATTCTTTCCTAAAAACCATCCTAACCAACCTTCTTTGTCACTGATGTCCGGCTAAAGCATGGATTTAATTTAATTGGTATATTAAATAACACCTAACGTATTTATATATTACAAATGATGATTTATTAGATGTCCTCGTGTCTAATATCTAACAAAGTCTTCAATAAACTATTGATTAATTCAATAATTATTCTTACGCTTCTTAAATGTTCAAATTCATTAACGATCTGAGAGTTTTCATCTGATAAGTGATACTCACTTTCAGGTTTCAAAATTGCCTTTGAAATATTTTTTAACATTGACACATCCTTTTAATAAAAATACTTCATTTTTTAGAATAAAATATGAAATTCCTAATTTTGCTGGAGTGATATTTTGAACATTTCTTTTCGTGATGCTTGGTAATATTTTGGATTCATTTCTACACAATTAAATATTGTCATTAATTATAATAATTTACCTAACTGATAGAAGATAGTCGTTTGGAGATAAGAACTGTGAATCTTTATTCAATTCATTATATTCCCCTTCAACGTGAAAAAATTTATTATCATTAAAGTCATCACTAAACAAGTAGTTGTCTGACATAATTACGTAATATTTAAACAAATGTATTTTATTTTATATTTAATTTAATTTAATTGTATCTAATTTTATATTCGAATTATAACTGAATTCATTGTTTAGTATTAAAATTTATGTAACTCATATCTTTACAAATGAAGACTTATTAAATAAAAATTTAAGAGTGAAATAGATAACAATAGTTAGTAGCATTGGTTGACTTTATAGAGTATATAACGAGTACCAGGAAAATAATTATAAGTGAGTAAACTAAGAAGTATTCTGCTGCTCTTCCGCCACTGTGTTTATATTAGTAAAGATCAGCGAAGGATTTAACAATTTATCACCCCTAAACCAAGAACTCTATACATAGTGGACAAAAGAAAACGAGATTGTTATTGAGCTCAGAAAGTGACAGTGATGCAGAAGATACTAAGGGCAGGCCCGTTGAAACTTTTATCATATCTGTAGGATAACTGTAAATAATACTTATTTGAAATCATATTATTGCACGTTGAATTTGTATGCCTGATTATTATGAAACGTATCTCTGAATGTCAAAGGTGTAATATTTTCTTATAAGAAATTAGAAGATTTTATGATTTAACTCAAACTCCAATTCAATTACAAAAAGTGTTCACGTCAACCGAAGTGACTAAATTATATGAAGGAGTCAATGTAGGAAATTAACAGTTATGAAGAAAAATGCAGAAAAGTCTTCGAAGAACCTTCAAATTTAGGACGAGATTTAAATAAAGCTATCCATTACAAAAAATGTAATATGTGACAGTTACATGAAATTTACATCTCAAATAATTAATTCAAGAGAGTGATACATTGTAGTATTCCATTAAAAAAATTATAACAATTTTGATATATATATATATATATATATATATATATATATATATATATATATATATATATATATATATATATATATATATATATATATATATATATATATATATATATATATATATATATATATATATATATATATATATATATATATATATATATATATATATATATATATATTCCTATTTCTTTTTAAGTCCTTTCTTTTCAGATAACAGTATGAGTGAGTCGAAGTAAAAATGCAGACAATAAAATTTAGATATAAATAGCAATATTTTAACTACAAAAATAGGACTATCAATTATTTAAATAAAAAACAGTTTAAAAAAGTAATTAATTATTACTAAGTTTAGAAAAACATATATGGTGAATTAGGAGATTAATTCGCGTCTGTGTGCGCGTTGTATTATGAGATGGGTTTGTATGCGCCCACACAGACGCGAGCAGTGTCATTTTTTGTCATATTAGTTTATCTCGCGTCTGTGTGCGCTTTTTACTTTGTTGATTTGAATTGTGTGCGCACACAGACGCGAGCAAGAGAAATGGTGTCGATTTGTTTTTGTCTGAATTCGAATTATTGTTAGTTTTACTGATCGATTTCAGTTTTGGAATAATTATGTTTTTTCCGATAAAATATGGCTGCTTTTAATGAAGAAATTTATGAATCAAGCAATATAATCGAGGATAAATGTTTTTTTGAATCTGATAACTCAATGGAAATGGGAAATACTACAAACGAAACTGATGGTTCCTTTTTTATGACCCCAAGAGATCCTGATTAACGTTAATGGTGTTTTTGGCCAACTAATATCAAATTTATTTGGTGGATTGCTTTCCGTTGGTATTCGAGGCAATAATTGTGGTGTAGTAGCTACACAAAGAAAGGTTCCAGATAAAATGATTGAGAAGAGTTCAGCTACAAGATTGTTTAATATTACTGAAAGTACTGGAGATGTTATGACTGGTATGATCTCTGATTGTCGATCTCAAGTATGTCGTGCACAAATGGAAGCAGCTCGATTTAAATATAAAAATGGATATGAAATGCCTTGTGACATAATATGTCGTTGTATTGCGGATATTAATCAGCTTTACACCCAATCGGCTGAGATGCGACCATTAGGTTGTTCAATGATAGCATTATCTTATGATATTGAAATGGACAAACCGTTATTATTCAAAACTGACCCCAGTGGCTTTGTAGCTGGACATGTTGATGACAATAAAATTGATCTTATGTATCTTGATTTTAAACATATATATATATTAATTAATTTTAACTATGTATATAAGGTCAGACAAAACTTAATACATTTGATAGCAATATCTCACACGAACAACTTTTGTGTAATTTGAGCGAATTTTTGGAGCCCAGTATAAAAGTATTTGGTAAAGTATAAAAATAGTTTTCTAGTGTTTAAATAATAGAGCAGAGATAGATTTTTAGTGAAAAACTTTGTTGTTGGAATATTTCGCAGAAATAGAAATTCTAGTTTTGGAAATTTAAACCGAAGTAGATTATTAATTATGTTGGGTTTATTGGATCGGTGATGAGTTATAAATTCAACAATTACGTCAGTTACACCAAGCGTGTTTTTTTTTAAAATTTACAAATTTAAAAATTCGAACAAGATAACCTTTATTAATAATCATAATAGATTGTACAATTTGCAATTACAGCCAAACAACTTTTATATAGACAATTATCTAGAGCCTATTACGTCATTACGTGAAGAATAGGTCTCCGTGTAAAATTCGTCAATAACAATAAAAATCACTAATCATCGATCGATTTAATCACAGGAATACGATACTTGATTGATCTATTGCTTTGACCACAATTATTCACTCTTTTTCCACTTTTATATTAGGTTTACAAAGATTCTCGTTATCCTCCGAATCAACTATCTCTTCTTAACTACTTTAAGCTTTAATGAAAAGTCAAATTTCTCCTATAACTTCTGAATTCTTTTATTCAACTTTTTAACTCTCCTTTTAACTCTGCTTTTAACTCCCGTTTTTAGCTTTTTAATTCACCCCTTTTTAACTTTTTTCTAACTCTCTACTAACTCTGTCTGGTCTCGGTATCTTTCCCTTTTATAGTTTGTTACATTTGCGGTACTTGAGATAATTTTGTTTTTCCATTTTTCTCCTTCCCGCATTTCCAATTGTCCCTACCTTATCTCTGACAGATATCGAGATATGCCTTTCTTTTCCCCCTTTTTCTGTTAGACAGAATTTTCTTGAACTTTCGATCTTTGACAAACTGTCAAGATATAAAATTTTTTCCTGTTTTGTTTTGGAATTTGAAATTCCTTTTTCACTTTTATACTAGTTAATTATTGATGAGCATTGTTTTAATTTTTTGTTTGCTTACTTTTGTTTGATTTATCTTTCTCATCTTTTGCTTCCTTTTACTTCCGTTTTCTTCTCTGCGTTCCTATAGATTGCGTTTGGTCGTTACCTAGCCAAGGAACCTAACACAGTATTGGAAATCCTGGAGATTAAAGGCAATGTGTTGCGTCACAATTTAATTATCTCAAAAAATGACATCACTTATATAACTAATTTATTTGCCAGATTTAACGAGATTAATTTGAAACTACAAGGTGACACATCAAATTTAAACAAAACTAAAAGTGTAATATCTGCGTTTGTTGCAAAACGTTTGCTGTACAAACAAAATTAGAGAAGAGGAGAATGTTCTCAGTTTCCAAATTTTTCAAAATTGCAAAAAAGAGATGAAGATTTGTTTGCTTATTGTCAACACTTAACGGCGCTTCATTCGGACCTTAACCAAATGTTTGAAGACATTCTTCACTTGAATATTCCCGACTTAGTGTGGAACTCTTTTGCAAGTAGTCAAACTCGGAGCACAAATATAGATGACTACATACTAATACAAGAGCAATTTATTGAATTATCCACAAATGAGGAGCTGAAACCAATGTTTAAACAAGGATACGACAACTTCTGGTTACAACAACAGATCCCAATTTTATATCCAGCATTGTAGGTTAATGTACAGAAGCTGTTATTGCTTATCCCGTCTTCCTATTTGTTAGAATGTAGATTCAGTCCAGTTATGAGCCTCATCACGAAAAAAATTATTCATGAGGATTTGCTGGTTGCTACTCAAAAACATTCAGCCTGAGATATATACACTCACAACATCCCATCAGGTTCATCCATGTCATCATTAATTTTATTTTATTTTAAAACAAAAGTTAATGATTTTAATAAATACTTCTTCAACAAGATTTTTATTTATATTTTATTTTTACGTCAACATTTATCATTCAAGACATCAAAGTTAAATTTGTAATTTTTCTATTATGCATTTATGTAATTATCTCACCCAGGGTCCATGTGCAAGTTTTGACTGTGAAAAGGGATCCGTGAGCGAAAAGAGTTTGGGAATCACTTATTTAGATGCAATGCATTACTTCTTAAAAGCATAGAATTAAGTTACAAAATCGACTCTAACTATTTCCCCGTAAATTTGAAATCAAGACACAAGTAGACATTGAAAATAGCGTAGTATGTTATAAACAACATTGATGGTTAGGAAAAAAAATCTGAAGAACACTTGTCGCCTTACTTAACGTTGACTCCAACGTAAAAACATTGGACGATAGTGAAAACAGATGATATAATGGACGAAAAATGAACGACACTTGGTAACCAATTCACAGTTGGTCGATGAACAAACTAAACAAACAAAGAACCAGTCAAAATTATATAGATAATAAAAGCAGTTTCCCATTGCGATTCTTACTAAAATTAATCTTTAAAAAGTGTGGATTGAAAATGTGGTTAACGATATTGTAAAAACCTAATTGAGTTTCTATAAATAATTCTGTTGGTTGGTAATTGATTAATTGAGACAAAAAGCACAAGGAGTTAGAGTAATAATAATAATAATCCAACATATCTAACAAGAAAAATAAATCATCTAAAATATTTTTATTAATTAGAAACTAAATAAAAAATATATTAATAATTTTAATATAATAAAGTAATTTCATAAAAAGAAATCAAATCAACACTGTGTAAATTGCCCGACAAATAAAGGCAGAGAGCCTCGCTTGACAAGGGCAAACATGAATGGGCGATCGCAATTGAACTCAATAGGATCATTTTGTCTAATAATCATCATACATTCAGTCATACAAACAAATGTAGCCGCAGCAGCTTCAGCCCCATTCTCGTCAATCTAATATCAAAAATTATGATTAATTATTGAAAAATGATGTGTCTCACGTCTATAAAAGCTTTATGAATCACATCATCTATCAAAAGGTCTTGTTCCTTTATCATCAGAGAAAAGTCAGCTGATGAAGAAAATGGTTTCATCATACCAAGAGATTGAAGTTTCTCTTTCAAGGAAAAGGAACATTCGATTCTAAATTTAGGCATCGTGATCCGAACCTGTGAATATTGAAAAAGGTCGTCATTCAAAATAGATTTCCATTTTTTTTGAAAAATCAATTTTTCGACTTCCGCTAATGTTTTCGGAGTCTTTGGAAGAATTACAAAAAGCGAATAATGATCATCTCTGATGGATCATACTTAATATTTTATATAGATCATTCTACAGAAATACTTGATGTTTAGAAACGGGATTTGAACAGCTGAGAATCCCAACGAAGAATTATTCAAATATCTATATTTGTCCACATTGTCCATCATCTCCGTAGATTTAACAGTTCCGTTTATGAAATGAAATGGTTTTTGCCCGCACACTGAAAACCTTTTCTTCCAAGCCCCTAAAGTAAATATAACAAATATATATTTTTTAGAGTTTGGGATTATTAAATTATGTTGTTGTTATGAATTCAGTTGACATTGATCTCGAAACAAATAATAATTTTACTTTCTTGTCATCGTTACATCTACATCTCTTAGAAACCATGTTGAAAATGTATAACATGGCTACAAACAATTGGGCAGGTGACCTACTCACCATCAATCATTCTTTACGGGTTCTTGACCAGAGATAGAAAGGTTTATGTATTTTATATCCTTTCCTATTAATATCAGAAACTATATTATCGATGATTTTAAATACAATTAAAATGTAAAATGAACAATAAAATTAAAAGAAAAAACCTATAAAATTGAAAATCAATACTATTAAATTTCAAGGTCATGCAAGTAGATGAAAAACCCTACACTACTGACTATAAGTTATCGATATTGGAATTTACTAAATTAAGTCAGTGATCGTATTTATCGACTGTTACTCGGATTCCTTTCATTTCCTTAGTAATGAAGAGCTCCCAACAATATATAAAATTTATTGATACAAAATCTGATCCATAAAATTACAATGAACAATTAGAAATTGATCCGATTACATTTTGTCTAAGTTTAAAAAAGATTAAAAACAAATTTCGATTTGGGTATTAAGGCTGTGCCGGGAATTGTTTTTCTAATTGAAATTTTTAATTCCAAAATTTATAATTACTGCTTTTCTAATCAGATACTTTGAGAGGTTTTTGATCTGATCAAATTCCAGTAACGGAGATATTCAGGAAAAAGTTCCCGCCAGCTACTCAGAATTGTTCGAGTAATTAGTTTTACTGTTTTGGAAAAACATCCATTTGCACTTTTTACTTAATTTTATTTTACTCATTTTAATTTATTTAAACTCTTAGATCTTTCATTTTACATCTCATGACGGAATCTTTTTATTTTATTCTTCGTATTATATTTTTATATTTAATTTCATTTTTACCTACTCGAAAATTTTTATGTTACTTATGATTAATTTAAAAACTATTTTTATTCTTTATTTCTGTAATGTTATACACTTTGAAAGATTTAATTTTACTTTTTTCCAATATACATATTTTTTGAAACCTTAATATCTGATCGTAATTACCGTATTATCCCGAATATAACGCGACCCCGAATTTAGAAAAAAAAATACTTAAAAATAATTAAAATTAAGGGAAATTCAATAAGATAAGCGTTTGGTTAGGTAATTAAAAGTAATACATAGGTTATATTCATGACAATAAATTTAATTAATTTAAACCAAAATTTAATAAAAATAAAATATTAAAAATTGTTGCGTTATATTCGGGCTAATACGGTAATATAATATTAAAGTAATTGCATAAAATAAAAATGACCCGAAAAACTACTTTCCCATAATAGTAAGGCTGCCAAGCTTCTGTTTGAAAAAAAATTTTAATTATGTAATAAAAACTCTACACAATACATTATTATTGTTCTGTTTTATTATAATAATTCTAAAAAACCATTTTTAAAAAATTATAATCACAAAGCAATTTAGTATTTACTCATCACTTCATAGCCAGAAAATTATTCTTCTATTCATAACCTTATTTGATTTTTTCTTTAACCCTTTGACCACTGTCGGGACATATATGTCCCAGTCAAATTTAAAAAATATATAGATGCCTTATTCTATGTCCTATTACAACTAGGGTTGTTAAAACCGGATTTTATACGAAACCGGTAACCGTTTCTGAAAACCCGGTTTGAAACCGGTCATCGTTTTGACTATACTCTAGGGCATACTGCATAGCAAACTAGACTTTTGATCCGAGAACACGGTGGACAACCGGTTGGGCGCTGGATTCGTAAACGTGAGATATTGTATTTCGCGGGTTCTAACCCAGCCTTGGGCTGTTCTACTAAAAGGCTTAATCGTGTCAGTGATAGTACTAGAAATATGGGGTGAATTCCCTGAAGGCATTAATGTATTGTTCGTAAATAGAAAGAAAACGATCATTGTTCGTTAAGCCGAGTGACGCCACTGGTGATTAAAGGTCACTCTAAAAATGTCATACGCGGAATTTGAAAGTGCGAAATCAACAAAAGGTCAAATGCATAAATTCATCATGTCAATGTCAACGTCAGGTTTTTCTTGTATTTATTATTTTGTTAACCGATTTCCGGATCAAACTCGGAATGCAATAGTGTGTGCTACAAATTTGGGGAAACGGTTTCCGGTTCGTAAATACGAAAACCAGTTTGCGAACCGGAAACCGGTTAACCGTTGCTCGTTTAACATCCCTAATTACAACCAACGCTTGTCCCACTCGTGTTTATAGTATTTTAGACTAGTTTCATCTATACTCGTTAATATACGTTCTGTCGGCTAGCAAACGTAACATTTTATTTTCATTCGTTGTCACAGTTTACAGCATGTGCTTTGCGAAATAGTGGTTATAATACCTACATTATTGTTTATTTTGGAAGTATTTATATCAAAAGGTAAGCACATTTATTTTTTGTGTAATGTTTATATATTTTTTTAAAACTGCATGCAATAATAGTTTTTGCCTTACATTTAGTTAGTGGGACATTTATGTCCCGCACTCAAATTTCAAATTTGCAGCATAGGGAAAATTTGAAATCAACATTACACGTTTTAAACAAGCTATATAGCTGATTTCAATCGTTAAAGCTACAAAAATTTCATTTTTTAAAATTCGTCGTCAAGGGTATATCGAACAAATGTTCTTGTTATAGATTATTTTTAAAGGTTTAATCGACTTTTCAAAAAGCATTAAAATACTTGGATTAAAATGACAATTCCTTTTTTGTATCTGTTAACTCCTTATTAACTCATTAGTTATTATAATCCCCAAATAGGGATTAGTATATTTTACAGTACTAATTTTAAAAGTTTGCATCCTTGGACACTTGCAGTCAGTGGATACCAGCAACATCGATTTTTAAATGCAAAAAAATAAGTTTCATATTTATTTTTGTTAAAATTAAACATACTATATAACTCATTAAAGTGAGTTTCCAAAAAATATTAATTTTAAAAATCTGGGTGTAGGAACATAAAAATAATAGATACATTTACAATACATACACCAATAGATACATTAGAGTCTATAGAGCAATTAGTATTTTGTTTAGATTCTTCGGTGTCATCTGGAGAGCTCAGACGGTTGTGGATTTGTTGAATGTCAGATCCAACAAGACAGATTAGTGAAGCAAATTCTCGATAGTTTAATCTTGGTGAAAATAAGGTTGGTCACTACAGTGCTGCATATTGTAGTTATTGGGAAAATATGAATTACAATCGTTGACATCTATTTCCATTTGATAAACATCCATCTCACGTAGTTCTTCGGATTGTGCGTGATGTATTTTGAATTCTCTTTTTCAGCAGTCGAAAAAATATGGCGAAAAGTTATTAAAATAAAAATTAAAAAATTTGTTATTTTTTAATAATGCATTTTTAATTCTTTAAGTTAAATCATTAAAAACAACAAAATTAATTTAAATGTACATGATTCAAGGACCACATTGGGAGGTATAATAATATTTCTTTTAATAATGTGAAACTAAAACAGAATTAAAAATATAAAAACCAATGTTTATCTAGCTAACAATCACTCACAAATTATCTTCACAGCACAGTTATATTATAATATTATAATTTAATATAGAAATATAATAAAAACTTAAATTTAATTCACTTGGGAAAAAAGCAGTAATGAAAATTCGTGAATATCAAAAACAACGATATATTTACTGATTCATAGTCAAAGTTTTTAATAAATACAAAACTTAAATTATTTATAAATACAATGTTTTCACTACTACCGTATTTCCCCTATAATAAGACCTACCTCGAAAATAAGACCTAGCATGAATTATTCGCCCACAAAAAATATAAGACCTACCCTGAAAATAAGACCTACCTTGAAAGATCTGTTTACTTATTTGCATAACGAAAAAAATAGTAATTTTAATTCAAATTAGCCATAAATATATGCTTTAAAGTGTCAAATACTGGCAAATCTGTTAGTTATTCAATCCCCAATCCAATGATCATGACCATAATTTTAAAATCACATGTGTCGGTTTTACATGGGTTTTTAGGTATTTTAATACATGTTCTGTTCAGATGTCTTACATACACCTCCTTCACGTGTAGTTTAGGTTCGAACATATTGAAAATCCCTCCTCTAATCATAACGAAAGGCAAGAACGATAAGTTGTCACGCATTTCCGGAATTTATGTGCTTGAATCTGAAAAGGCGTGGTGCACACAAGCTGTCATAAAAAGGTGGACGGATTTGATGCTACCTGTTGTCTTAAGGTGCGGGAAAAGAGGCATGCTCATTTGGGATTCGGCTAGCACGCACCGTGCACAAGGTATTAAAAACTTCCTAATCGAGAGAAGAATTGATCAGATCATGATACCTGCCGGAATGACTGGATATCTTCAAACACTCGACATTGCGATCAATAAACAATTCAAAGATTACCTCAGAGCAGAAATAAATGAGTATATTGAGAAAAGAATGGAGCGAAATCAACGTGGGAATTTGGTAAAGCCAAAAATACAAGAGGTTGTATCTTGGGTCGCGAAAGCATGGAATGCAATCACGGATACGTCCATTGGTAACGCACTAAGAGCAGGATACTTGGATAAAAATTGCTCGTTTGAAGATAGCTATATTGCCAGGCATTCGAGATTTGGACCGATGATCTTGGATGAAATTGAATCACGGATGGGCAATATTGTAACCCCGACTGACAGTAATGATGGTGATGTAAATGAGGTGGATGACATGATTATATTTGAATAAATGTCTAGTTTTTAAACGTAATAAATTTATTTTGAAAATATGACCCGAAAATAAGCCCTAGGTAGCTTTTTTTCTGAAAATTTGAAGTAAGACAGTGTCTTATTTTCGGGGAAATACGGTAGTAATAACAATGATGAATAATAATGAATTTGGTTTAGAGAAGAATATTCTAGGGCGTTTTTTTATAAAGTAGGATGTTGGACATGTTTTTTCTGGAGTATGACGCGTGGCAACCCATGATAAAAGCGTTGTAAGAATTAGAATGTGTCGTTTGAAAGTTGAACCAGAAAGTAAATATTATTCAAACAACATTAAAAATTGTTGGAGAAAATTTTATTTCTTATTATTAGCAATTTTTCATAATTTTCTTAATTCTCATCAAATTATCTGTTAAATCTCTTACATCCCAATCCATTCTGCAAATTGTCTGATAATAATCATAATCATAACTTTCATAAATTGGAACAGTATGTGATACACCATCTCCGGAATCTAAAACAATGCCGATAGGACAGCCTGGATTTCAACAAACAACAGAAACATTAAATGTTTCAAGCAAGATTTGAGTCATTTTTCTCTGTTAGCTTTGGGATTCAGTGGCATACTTTGTGAAGAACTAGATGGTTTTTTGACTCAAGTTTCAATTTATTGTAAAATGTACGATGCCAGATCTTTCTAATATCATAAGTTGATGAACCAACAATGGAAAGGAATCATCTCAAGAAAATCGAGCTTTGCACATCTCCAATGCATTATATATAACCAAAGCGACAATATCATTGTTCATCTTCATCGTAACAAAATATTTTTAAAAAAATGAAAGGAAAATAAATACACTAATCAAAACTTTTATTTCAGAACAATTAGAATTTTATACTTATTTAACCCCTTTACCGTGTATTTTTTTCTTTCATAATTTGATATGTTATGTTGTCCTGGCAAAATAAAATGATTTTTTAAGTGAAAATGAGTTGTCTTTTAGAAATTGTGAGGAAAATAAGAAAAACCTAAATTTTCGTACATGTTTTAAAAACTTTTTTAATTCTTTTTAACACTGCTTCAAATGTTCTATAAAAAATTGTACTGTTCAATAACGAATTAAACTGATACGTATATTCGATGTCAATGGTTTTTAGTAGTCATATTTGACAGAGAACTTTTACATCTGATAACGAGTTAACTCGTGACACATAGTAAAGGAGTTAAACAAGAAACCCGAAGAGACAAATAAACAATGAATATTTTCCAAAAATTACAGAAGCATTGATTTTATTTAACATAAAAGCATGCCAACTCTATACACACCCCAAGGGGGAATGCTCCAATTCATTTCACAATATAATTTATTCAAAACACATTGACCATTATAAATGTTAGAAGATGGAAGAACGTTAAAAATTTTGAAGCTCAAATACTACATAATAGGAACAAATAGATACAGAGTGAATGTGCATGTGGACAATGGTCAATGATGATGATATCTATGCGATGAAAAGAATAAACATTATTGTGATAACTTATTATTAACAATTTGATTTATATTGATTTATTCGTGATGACATTATAATAAATTTTATTGTTGTTATTGTGATCGTTATTATTATTATTGTCTGGTAGCAGTGATTATTGTTATCATTATTGGTGTTATTATTGTTATTATTTATTATTATTATTATTATTATTATTATTATTATTATTATTATTATTATTATTATTATTATTATTATTATTATTATTATTATTATTATTATTTAAGTGCACTGTGGCACAATTCAAAAAAAACAAACATATTTTCTTTTTAAGAAAAGTCAACCATCTGGTTGATTGTGTTTATTTTATTTTTGCACTAAGTGCATTGTTTATAGATTTTTGTTTTATGGAAAATTTAAAAAAATAATTCAACAAATAAAAATAATAAATTTATAAATTGTAGTTAATATTTTCATAGATAATAAATATTACTTATCCCGATTATTAATAAATGGAAAATGCAAAATTACATGAAAAAGTTAAATAAGATTAGATTGAAGACCTATCACATTTATGAATTGCTTTATTTAGTCGAGGATATTAACGAAATAAGAATAAATTCAAAACCGCTGTTATTATATGCACACTTTCACTTACCATCCAAAACAAAATTATTTCACGCACTTTTTTGCAATTATATATTTGCTTTAAAGGATAATGGGGTTTCAGCTTACTTTTTAACTTACATTGATGATTCATCAGAGATTCCTAATGAAACTAAAGACATTTTCAAATTGTATTATCCAGGAATTTTGGCATCAATCGATCAAGGTAACATTGAGTCAGTAAGGAAAATCAACTGAATAAAATTTTTGCCAAATGCAGACTTCGAAATGTATTATTTAAATCTTATTTCTTATGTATTTCTTATGAACTCTGTTGAAAAAACGACAAAAAAGAGTATATCAAATTTTATTATAGATCAATGACAAACAAAAATACATTAAAAATGCTGGATAAAGGGAATGATTCCAAAAATAGTAACAATTAAAAATTTGCACTTTTAAAAACAGAAATTCTATTGACTTTAACAGAACAGAGTGTATTGACATTCAAAATGGAGTGTCAACAGGGATTTCATATATAAGTCGACTGATTTCTCAGTAAAATCACCCAAAAAATAAGAGCTTCCTGAGAAGAGTTGCAAATTCAGAAATTGATATTGCAATATAATTTAGAGCATACCTATTTGACACATCCGAGCTCAGGAATCTGCAAGCATTTACATACACAAACACACGCATATATATATACAAATTGAAATATATTTGAGGTGATTGTTAATTTTATATTTTTAACTTTATTTGTAATTGTGATAATTTAATAAATTTATTGAACCAGTGTTTGTGTTCTTATTTATATAGGAACCATCAAGTTGAGATTTGAGAACCTCAACATAAATATACAGATTAATAATTAAATATAAATTCTCATTTGAAGCGTATCACTAAATTTGTTAACAAAATATATGATTTTCTGCAGAATTCATATCCACAAAATCAAACTTTATTATCGATAAAACAAAATTATTTAATCAAATTATGTGGTTGGTTATCAGGTTGAACAAATGAATATTGTTGGGATTGCATAAAAATAATTTAATCAAAATTAATCAAGAATTTGAAGAGTTCATAAGGTATTATGAATTATTTAAAACTAATTAAAAGTAATTAATTGTGTCACAGGATGAAAAGACAACATATTTTGAAAAAATCTTAAAACAATAGTAATAAAATAAATACATATACAATATTTTTAATTTCAAAGCGTCACTAGAAAGTGTAAGTATAGAATTGCGAACAAATTAATTAATTTATTAAATCATCACCAGAAAAAAAGTAAAAACCAATTTTTACTATCCCGGGATCAAAACATCACACTATTAGGATTTAGGGGGTTAAATCAAAAAATTAGAAATTTTGCTCCTTCATAAGATGAATCAATTTCTTCATAATTTTATACCATAGAAATATTTTATGTGATAAAATGATTGTTTTGTTGATATTTATTAATCATACCATTTTAAATAAATGAAAAATAAATCAGATTTGTCTTGATAAAATCAAATGAAAGAAATTTAAATGTCAAAACAAATTAACTGGCTATTCAAATGCATTTTATATGTGAACAAAAAAGACCTTAAAATAGCATTAAAATTATTAACAGTTTAAATTAAATTAAATCATAGAAAGGAGAGTATTGTTGGGGGTGATATACAAAGTTACAAAAAAAAACAGAAGCACAGTTAAATCAATAAAAACACCAAAATAATAAAAGTGCAAAAATTAATTAAAAATTAATAATTTGAAAATAAATATTGATCGGAGAAACGGATATGGTTGAACGCAAAATCATGAGACGAGTTTAAAAATAATAATAAAAATTTAGTGAGGAGTCCTAAAGAGAAAGTTATAACGAAATAACAAACTAATTAAAATTAATTAATCAGTTAATGGGAAGACTGAGCCGATGTGAAATCCAAGTACTGTGGAAAACCCGAAAATTATTAAGTGATTTAACTGGTTTTTAGATAAAGCATCAAAGGCGTGGTCGAACAATTGGTTTGTTTTGGAAGCAACCAGACCTGAATTTCTGGAATAATTGCTGAACAATAATTAAAATGTTTTCAAAAAGATAGTATAAAAAGAGAGCTGAATAAAATCTAGACGCTAGTTTGTCGAAGAGACAAAAAAATTAAACGAATTATTTGAAGCGAAACAAAAGAAACAAACTTTGAGTGAAAACCTTAAATCAACTTAACTTACCAGAAAAGTTGATCACCCATTAGGTCATCTGCATTAACATTAATTAAATAAATTCTGAAAGAAAGGTTCAAATACTGTGACTTGTAAATTGCATTAAGAATCAATAAACTTATTTGAAATAAACTCATGTGCAATTGATTTATAAAAGCGAATAGAGGTTTTAAGCAAAGATAATGGGAAAGATAATGAGGTCACCTGCTTCATTTTTTCATTTTGAAAAATTTTGGTTACTAGCTAAAAATCGCAGGAGGAAAATCAACATAAAAAGAACGACTCTGGGAGTCAAATGCCAGTTTAGTCAAAAAATAAACAAGTCACATAGAGATTCCTACGAAGGAAAATGAAGAAGTTAGTTGAAGATTGAACAAAAAGAAATCAAAGAATAATGAGGCAAAGTACTTGTCAAATCAAATTTAAAAGGAAAAATAATATTCAAAATCCAAAAAAGGCGGTCTCACGCTGGGCTACCTACCTTATTAATTTTTATAGAAGAGTACAAATAAAATAAAAGTGTGATTGACAATGTTGTATTGAATTTTGTTGACGTTGAATAAAGTGTTCTGTGCTGAGTCGTATTTTAATAGTGGAGACAAAGAGCACGAAGAGTCAGAGTCAAGACCAACTTCAACAATAACAACCCAATAATAACATGCGTAAAAGGTTCAACAAGAAAATAATGTAAATATAGCCAAAAAGAAATAACAAAATTAAAAAAAATTCAAAGAAAAGCAGATAATAAGGAATAAAAGATAAATACAAATCACCGCGACGGATAGAAGAAAATTCAATGACTGACTAAAGCAATTTATCATACACGAATCCTGAGTCCATTATTGGTATGGAAATCTGGGAATAGTATAGATTAGTTGAAATTATTTTCATGACAATAATTTTCATATTAATATTTGTAAAACTATAGATCCATATAATCTATAGCAGTGGTTCTCCAATTAATATAAAAGCGCGGGAACACCATTCACATGATTGTTTTTACGCGGAACACTGACAAAAAAATACTTGCCCACAATGAGTGACCAATCACAAATTACTATAAATCTGTCGTAAACGTAAACACTGACTTCTTATAAGCAAAGAAAATACCACGCGCAACAATAACAAGCAATAAAAAAACTTTAAAAATTAAAATAATAATAAATTGCTAAAATTTTCCTTTTCAATAAATTAACTAGAAAGTAAAATCCTGTATTAAGTAAAATTGAGAAAATCAACCAAGGGTAGAAAGAATAAGGAATAAAAGAGAAAAATAATAAAATAGAATAACAATTAAAACAAAAACCACCAAAATGAGATAAATAATAAACAAACCACAAATAGATAAAAATACACAACCATAACTAACAAGCAAAAGAAAAGAATTAAAAAGAATAAAAATAAATATGGGGAGAACAAAATAGATAAGAAAAAGAAAATTAATCACGAAAAACAATAAAACATAAACAAAGAAAGAATAAAATGATAAACTACAAACAGAACTTCCAACAGAAATTAATAAAAATATATAAATTAAATTAATTAATAAATTAACAAAAGAAAATAAAACAAATAACATAGAAAAGTTGTTAAAAATCGCAAAAATAAGAAAAAAATTTGGATTCATACACCTAATTTGATTTCTATTAAATATTATATACCGAGAAATTATTATTAAATATTATAAGTCGAGAAATTTACGTCAAATTTTCAAGTCAAAATATCCACTTCGCCTTATACGCGGGTCAAAAACGTACAAATTAATTTTTAATGAAATCATTAAACCTTTTTTTATTTTTGTTACTTCGACTTATACACGGGTTTCCAATTTAGGACTTAAAAACCTCTTAAAATTTACTCGACTTATACGCGAGTATATACGGTAGTTTCCATTTATACAACAATATATAAAAAAATTCCCATACCCTAATAATTCTTTGCTCTTTATTTACATTATGTATATCTTTCACTTTTAAGCTTATCGTGTCAAGTAATCGAATCCTAACATGTATTTATTACAGGTTGTGTTGTATTTTTATAATTAATAAAAGAATTATAAGAAACGTCAATCAAATATTCTTTTCGCAATATATTTCGACAGTTTTCCTGTCATCATCAGGTAGGATATAATAACTATATAAATTAAGGATTTTAAACAGATTTATTAATTTTATAAAAGAAATTTCTATTTAATAAACAACAATATACAAAAAATTATTTATAAACATTTAAAACACAAGTATTCACTGCATTCTGCACATTAATTTTCGGATTCAATGATTTTATCAACAACGACTCACAAATCACACGTTCCCAATAATTTAACGAAATTTTTTAATAAAATTTTAAAATCAGACATACCTATTTTAATCTTACAGCCCTTATTGTGCTCACTAATATTGGTCAAAGGCTTCGGTCTATAATGCTCTCGAGATCGAGTACAGAGATGACGGGAAGTCTCTCCAATGTATGTGGCATTACACCCATTACATGTAAACTGATAAACAAGATCGGAACACAATTCGACCGGAGTTTTTGACTTATTGATAAACATATTGCGTACTTTCCATGAAGTTGACACTATCTTATAGTTTAAATTCCCTAACTGCTTTCTTATCTTCACTTTATAATCCTTAAAACCTTCTGAGTACGGCAATACTAACACAAATTTAGGCTCATCATTCTTGCTCACACTATTTAATTTATTTGACTCATCAGACTCACACACCTCAACTAAATCACACCCAGATTTTCTCAAACATGGATCCTTAGGATTTTTAATAAATGATGACAGGGAAACTGTAGAAATATATCGTGAAAAGAATGTTTGATTGGCATTTTCTTATAATTAAATCATTGCCTAATTATTTAATAAAAGAATTGCTTAACCGATTAGGGCATTTACAAGGAAAAAGAGGCTCAACTTACGAAATGTTCACGTTACTAAACGACTTCCTAGAAAGAATTAATTTCGTAAGTAGATGTATCACTGTAACAATAATTAATTCCATTTGGTCAAACCTGGCAAATGCCTCGATCTGATTGGTTCCTTTTTTATAATATAATCGAGCAACGAAATTTGATCAAATATTTTGGAAAATCAACATTGATTTTTCATTATTTTTTATTCGTTTTGTCAAAAATTGTTTACCAAATATTTATTCGACTTGTGATTATATTTCATGTCATACCTTTAAAATAAATGGCATTGACCAAAATCAATCTTGTTGAGCTATTTATATTATTCGGTTGAACAAGATCTTTTATCTTTCCATTTGTTTGATTTTCTACCCAAGAATTTATATCTCGACAGGATTTATTAGGATTTGATTGAAAATCCATCTGAAAATCCATGCAAATGTAGCCCATTCAATTATATGAATAATCTTTACTTTCTCAATTCCACCATTGTAGAATTTATCAACTGCTTTCACATACGATTCAAGCAATTCATATTTATTTTCCAAAAATAGCTTGTTTGCTACTCTTATTGTTCCTTGGTCTTTCTCATCAACATTACTCGTCTTAATACAATCCGACAATTGCTGATGAAATGATTCAGAATTCGACTGATCCCAGTGAAGAGTTTTCATCATTTCAGTTGAAGTGTCGCCTTTAGCACCGAAAAGCGTCATTCCCAATGCCATATAAATACTCAGCGGTGAATATATTACATTTTGGTCTATAATTGTATAATTACTTTCGATGAAATATAAAGAATACCAAAATTATTTTTGCAAATCGTTTTTAGTAAATCTTTTCCAAATTCTTGGCAAGATATTTCCATCGAAATTCAATGATTTATAAGTAAGCTGAAATATTTTAATTAATAGAATAAAAATTAATTTTAAATTAATAACTGTTTAAAAGTAAAATATTAAAACGAATTATACATTTCTAAACAATTATTACCAAAAGTAAGCCGCTTTAAGATATATTTGTTAGATAGTCCTAACTGGTTAATTGTAGTAGTCTATTGTTTTTTCTATAATATTTAGTGTTCAATTTTTGAGAAAACTGGCTATTAGTGTCCTTGTTTTTATACAAATTTCTCGACAAAAAGTTTTGAACAACAAAATAATCAATTGACCAAAACCCAATTATCTTTCCACCATTTTCAGCCATTATTATAACTCAATTTAATTTTTATATTTTTCTCAATTATTATATTTTTAGTAAAAGATTAACAGCCCTGTGTTTCCAATACCCAATTAAATTTATTTATGAAATCAAAAAACAAATTCAATGGGAAAAAAATCAGTGGTGAAATTGGAATATATATATATATATATATATATATATATATTGTTGAGGTCTGTAAATTAAAATAAATTTAAATGATATTTAGGTTGAAAATTTAAATAAAAGTAAGTAAAGAAAACAGACAAATAAAAGCGTGATCATGCAGAGAATTGATAGTAAAGGAAAATATGATGGAAGCAGTATTAGAAAATGCCAAAAGCAATTACGAAAGGCAAGAATCCGGAAATCCGAGAAAAATCAATAAATTTTAAAATCATCGAAATCGAATTGGGAAAACGGGACAGGTATAGATTAGCTAATGGTCAACAAGATGATGGTTAGAGATTTATCAAAAAATGGTTAGACGGGGGTGAAAAGCATTCAAATGGTTAGAAATAGAAAACGTTAATTAATTAATTGGCTAATAGAAAACGCGAGCTAATGGGAAACCCGAGAGATGAAGGAAACCCGAGCTGGGTAAACAAAGAGAAAAGTAAATAGAAGGAGGATTTGGGCCCATTAGTGTGACACAATGATTAATTGGAAAAGAACAAAGAGAAGATAGTGCGTTCAGAAAGGCCGGACGGGCCATTAATTATCTTTGTTCGTTGGACCATTATGGGTGACAGACGAAGCAGATATGTGGAATCGAATGTCAAGTAAAAGATTGGCTCGGCAATAACCATTTGTCATCCCGATTTCGAAGAGTATATAAGGAATGGGAAAATCAGAGCAAATCGGCATTTTGCCTCAGTTAGTGTAAGAAGAAACGAGACTAGGCGAAAGGCAAAAACTAATTAAAGAGATTAGTGAAAAAGAAGATATAGAATAGGAATACGAAAAGTTAAAAAAGGATCGAATCAAAGAGAAAAAGGAAGACGATGGTCGAGAGAACCTAAGGAAATAAAAGGTGAATATTATCTGTTGTTAAAGCATGAACGAGAATCGGTCAAACTTAACTTTGATTATTGATTGTTTATTGTTGAGAAAATAATATATTTTTGTGATACAAATATATACAAATGTTCAAGTATATTTTCCAATAATTTTGGCACGACAGTTTCAATAGTTAAGAGGATTATATTTTGAAATGATATTAAATCGTTTTTAGTTTACCATTACATATAGAATGCAAATAAATGACGCCGAATATAAATTTCGCCAAGAATATTTGGGTCAAAATTAGACAAAATTTTAAATTTACATGCCAGTCATAATGTACAATTCAAAATACATTTTTCCTATAATAAATTTAATAAGATGACTGGAATTATTTCTTTTTACACAAGGTCATTAATAAGGGGAGGTATGTGATTTAACATTGGGACATTTTATCTAGTGACCCCCAGGTTGAGAACTTATGTAGATAACTATGGATAAATTATGAATGATCAAAGGGAATGTTCTGTAAATAGAAATAATTATCTGTAAACGCCATCATATGGTAAACAATGAAATATAACTTGGATTAAGAGACACGATTTTAAAAAGAAAACAACGAACTAGAAAAAAGAAACGCAAAAGTGAAGACAAAGTAAATTACAAAATTATCGGAGAAAACATTTCAGTTTAGAAAAGAAATCTATCGATTCTATTAATTGCTGAAACTAGAAACAGTAGTTGAGTGGTTGTAGATTCCGAGTTGTATTGCAGACTTGTAATTCCCCCCGAAGAGTTGAAATAAGCACTTTAATTGATTATAAATTGTATTTATCAATAAAAGTTTAAATTGCATAGAATTACATTTTGTTGTCAGCCAAGGCACGCTTTGAAATCAGATCATTAATTTTACATTTCATCGACAACCCGAAAAAATGATTTTTATTTTATTTGTATGTGATGTTAAATTACCCAATTATCACAAACGAAAATAAAATTTTGGTATTGATTCATTTGGAAAGATCATAAAAAGGTCAATCAAATATCGTCATCTATAATTTCAGTGGAAAATATTTTGAAAGAAGTTCGACTAGACATATTTCAACTATTCCATGAAATGAAGGATTGAAAGAAAGGGCGAACAATTTTAAGTGCGTTGTGAGAATTAGAGACAATCTTGTTCAAGTCAAAAGCCATAAAGAAAGCCAAACGCTCCAATAAAATATTTCAAGAAATAATAGCGCTTCATGACTTCAAATTGAGGGTACGGAGATTCTAGGTCGAATTAACGTATGGTCACAATTATGATAAATTCAGTCAACTTGATGCAGAAGGAAAATCAAATTGATACCGAACCATTTCATTTAATAGGGGATGTTCCTTGCACTTCATCGCGTTAGTCTAACCACCATCATGCGGTAAGCGGTAATGCAAGTGTAAAAGCGTTAAAAGAATTCATCGTCGGTAGTGGAATGAAATGCAGATGATGGACCATATCCAAAAAAATTAAATTTTTCTCTGCACACTTGTGATGGGCTACAACTGATTTTAAGCCCAAGTGGTTGAACTAGCTACTGTTAATATTGAATAAGCAGGTTTGGCAAAACTTTATAAAGGACTTTGTAGAAACCGGAGAAACTAGAGTAAGATTTAAATTCCAATATAATAGTAGTAAAGTTCACTAAAGAAAGAAATGTCTTTTTAAAATATTTTTTAAAAATATTAAATAATTATTAAAATTAATTATAAATAAATATTTATATTTTTGTTTTTGTATTTATTTTCAAAAATTAATTATTTTAAATTAATTTTGATTATCGTTATTAAAGTAAAATTTATTATTTGTAGTAAATTCATTTAATTTTAACAACCCGGTAACTGTTCAGAAAAAACTAGTTACTGTTAATTTTGAATGAGCAGGTTTGACAAAACTTTATAAAGGACCTTGTAAAAACCGGAGGCTTTAATAGAGCAAGATTTAAATTTCAATATAACAATAGTAAAATTCACTAAAAAATAAATCTTTTTTAAAAATTTAAAATACTTATTAAAATTAATTATTAAATAAATATTTATATTTTTGTTTTTGTATTTATTTTCAAAATTTAATTATTTTAAATTAATTTTGATTTTCGTTATCAAAGTAAAATTTATTATTTGTTTTACAAATTCAGTTAGATTGCATTATTCTGTGAAACTTATTTCGGCGATAATGGAATTGTCTTGTCAGAAGTTCAGCTATGATCTTTTTCAACATATTATTAATGATAATTATGGTATATAATTTTTGTTATTAACTAAATTTTATGTAATGTTAGATAAGAATATCATATTTTCTCCAATAAGTATCTATTTAGCTCTTGGTATGACATTATGTGGATCGAAAGGGGAGACATTATCTGAAATGAGCAAAAGCCTTTATTGGAATCAAGAAAATATTAATTTATATCACCAAAAATTACATAATGTTATTAAAACCTGTAATATTGAGTCTTCTCCTAGTGGAACTGTGAAAATAGCAAACAAATTATTCTTGGAAACTAAATATAATCTTATCGATACTTATGTCAAATCACTAAGTGACTTATATGACAGCAAAATTAAACAAGTATAAATAAATTCAAGATTCCTAATTAGCTAACTTTAATTATCAGCTGGATTTTGCAAATAATCCCGAACAATCATGTCAAGATATCAACAACTGGGTTGAAAATGAAACAAACGGAAAAATAACAAATCTGCTACAACCAAGACAAATTAATAACCAAACAAAATTAATATTAATCAATGCAATCTATTTCAATGGTAAATTGAATTATTTTTAAAGAGGTCAATTAAAAATAGAATTACTATATTTGAATAAATAAAATCAATATTTGATTAGTCACGACATTCATATGTAATATTATCTAACATTGATATGATTAACAGCTAATTTATCTATGATATTTATAAGTAGTTGGTTAGTAGTATTTTATTCAAACAATTATTATCTGTTACGATTGTTTTAGCTATTTTAAAAAACAAAATGGCTTACGTTTTTGAAAGTTGTTATCAATGGTAAATATAATAGAAAATTAAATAAAATAAATATTTTATCTCATCTAATGATTTATTTTTAATTAATATGCAAATTTTAAAGACTTTATTTCAGGAGCATGGGCAAAGGAATTTAAAGTTATCGGTCCCAAACCTTTCTATTTGTTGAATGGAGCATCAAAACCTATTGAAATGATTTCCCAACTAGAATACTTTAGATATTTAAAAAATGATTCGTTAAAATTTTCTGCTGTAAAAATTCCATTTAAAATAATGGAGTAATACAATTGATAGTTAATTATCTTTTTAAATTAAAATTTAGGTCAATTCAATTTTCATTTATGATTATCCTTCCGGATGAACGAGACTTGTTACCGAAGGTTGAGCAAGCTGTTTTTCATAGCGATTGGGAGTCGACTTTCAGTGATAATCTTTTCAAACGGACAAACGTCAAAGTTACCATGCCTAAATTTAAAATAGAAAATTCGTTTTCATTGAAAGAGGAACTTAAAAAACTTGGAATGTTGAAAGCATTTTCTTTTGATGCTGATTTTTCAGGAATGACAGGTAATCGAGATCTAATGATTGATGATGTGATTCACAGAGCTTTTATCAATGTAAACTTTTATTTTTATTGACATTTAAATAAAATATTAATTAGGTTGATGAGAAAGGTATTGAAGCAGCAGCAGCTACTGCTGTTAGAATGATGCTAGGTTGCGCTTTTACGGAACCAGAGGAACCAATTATATTCGAATGTGATCATCCCTTCATGTTTGTACTCTTAAAACAAGATTCGCTGCCTATTTTTACTGGACATTTTAGTCAATGCTGAATCTGGGTTTTTCATAATTTACAATTTTGATTGAAATAACTTAATCTAAATAAATAATTATATCTTGTCTATTAGTTTAATGATTTACAACTAATGCATTATGTTGGGTTATTGAGTTGGTGATAATTTTAAATGTTACTCTGACTCCAAGCGTGTATTTATACGATTCACAAATAACACTTGACAACAGAAATCTTTATTGATAATCACAAATAAACTTTCACTTGACACTAACAATAAATTCAACATTCTGCTTGGTGACTATACAGTACTTATTGCAACACTCGGTGAGGAATAGCACTTGTGTATAACACCGGATTAAAAGATTACAAATTACCGATTGGTTTCTAAACTGGGATTTTGAGCTGGTTGTTTTCTTTGACTTTCTTCACAACTTTATTCAAATAATCAAATAACTTTTTTTCGTTTTATTTTTCAACTAATTCTTTTCTTCAACTCTTCTCCAATAATTATTCTCCACAATTATTTCATTTACAATTATTTTTCACAATCGTTTGTCCAACAACGTTGCGTCCAACGTCTAATTTTCTTCAATAATTTTATTTCTCAAATCGTCTCTCAATTTCGCGTCACTTTTGTCTCTAATTTTATTCTCTCCATTTTGTTCACCAGTTTTCCTTTATATAGTTTGCTTCTCTTGTGGCACTCCAGGTAATCAAGTGTTTTTCCATTTTCTTTCTCCTGCTTTCCCCGACTGTCCCATTTTTATCTCTGACAGCTGTCAAGTTATTTTCCCTTCTTCCTTTTTTGTTTGATCGCCTTCTCCCATTAATTCTGTTATCACTGGCAAGCTTTCGAGATAGGGATATTGTTGTTTTCCTTTTCCCCCGATTTCAAGATTCCCTTTCCTTTTTGTACTAATTAATTAGTACTGACCTTGGTTTTTATTTTCCTGTTTGATTCCTTTCATTTCCTTTATCTTTCTCATTTTTAATTTCTTTTTACTTCCGTTTTCTTTTCTGAGTTCCCATAGATCGTCCCGTTTGTCATGGCGATCTTCCCCCAGGTAATTTTATTTATTTCTTTATAAATTGTTATTTAGGTACCCTCAACAATTATACTACAAAATAAAATTGTATAATAAATATAGGGTCAATAAAAATGTAAGTTTTTCTAACGACAGGTTGTGAATTTGGAAAACTACGCCAATTAAGTTGTCACTTAATGTTACATACCCGCAAATTTTCATTACAAGTACAACATTTCGTTGAAATATGTTATAGAAGAAATTGCTTAATAATTATTGACTCCATAATTCAAATTTTTATTTATATTTAAAAACTGTTATAAGGAAATTATTTAAATAGCAAATATTAATAATATCTAAATTTTCTATGAACATGAAAAATGTGAATTTTAAATAAAAATATTTTTATACGAAAACTAAGTTTTAATTACAGTACTAAAATTTTAATACAACTTTTAATACAACTTTAATATAACTAACATCAGTTGATAAAATAATTAATTATATTACTGTGTTTAAATTTGATTTAAGGTGAGGTAATTTAAATACAGAATAATTCAAAATAACGTGAGTATTTACTAATAATTGAATTTATATAAAGAATTCTATTCGATAATTTTGAAGATTTTAAATGAT
Organism: Schmidtea polychroa; assembly: GCA_959609185.1. Taxonomy (NCBI): domain Eukaryota; kingdom Metazoa; phylum Platyhelminthes; order Tricladida; family Dugesiidae; genus Schmidtea; species Schmidtea polychroa. The sequence goes on along the minus strand of CAUHTR010008151.1, from coordinate 30,278 downwards.
GAACAGTCAATTAAAAAATCTTAAAGTAGATAATGTTCTTAAAGGATATCGTCTCGTTAAAGTAAAGTTTAATTTGAAAATCTATTCTTACGTAATTTTAGAATATATACGTTACAGAATTTAAAATGACAGCTTTGGAACTAATTCACGAAAAAACAAATGCTAAACATATTCATTTAATAAGGGATGATAAAAATAAAACTTTTGGGTAATTGACTAAATGAATTAATTCTTATTTTATATTATTAGAGTACAATTCAGGACTCCGCCTCCAAATAGTTCAGGAGTTCCACACATATTGGAGCACACTGTTCTATGTGGCTCTGAAAAGTATCCTGTAAGAGACCCTTTTTTTAAAATGCTCACTAGAAGCCAAGCTACATTTATGAATGCAATGACAGGCAACTACTTAAGTTCTCAATATCTGGAAAATAATTTTAAATTTCAGCAAATGATTGGACAATTTATCCTTTCAGCTCCATGAATACAACAGATTATTTCAATTTGTTATCAGTTTATTTGGATGCCGTTTTTAAACCAAAATTATCAGAACAAGATTTTATGTATTTTGCTAATATTAATTATTTTTCTATTATTCGATAAACCAGGCAAGAAGGCTGGCGATTAGAACCGCAAAATTTTTCTGATATTTCATCAAATTTTAACTTGAAAGGTGTAGTTTATAATGAAATGAAAGGAGTCTTCGTATGCATTATATGGGATATTATTTCATTATAATTGTATCTTAGTCTAACAGCATGAATTATCTTGGATATACTGTGGAACAGAATCTTTTACCGGAAACTTATCCCCACAATAGTGGCGGCGATCCGAATGCTATTCCGTTTTTAAGTTATGAACAATTGAAATCTTTTCATAAGAAATTATATCATCCTTCAAATAGCAAGTAAATGAATGGCAGATTGATCGATATTCACTTGAAATTATTTATGAAATTAGATTTTTCACATATGGCGATCTCGATTTGGAGGTCGTTCTTTCCAAGATCAATGACGACTATCTTCAGAATTATTCCAAATTAGACGTAGATACCTCCATTCGAATGGAGCCTCGGTGGACCTCGCCAGTGGGAATTTTATTTTTCTTCATTTAAACAGAATAATTGATTTTAATTTTAAAACAATTACAAACGAAGCATAATAAATAAAAAACAAATATGGGTTTTTAGAAATGTTTAAAATAATTTATAAAATTAAATAAGTGAAAAAATTATTAATTTAAATTTATTTAAAAATTAAATAAAACAATTGAAAACGAAGAATCATAAACAAAAAACAAGTAATGATTTTTAAAAATTTAATAAAAATTTATAAATTAAAAACTAAAATTTTAAAAATAAATAAAAATCATAATTAACAAATAATTTTAAAATATTTTTATTTAAAATTATTTAAAAATTAAATAAACCAATTGCGAACGAAAATTAATGAATAAAAACAAATATGGTTTTTAAAAAAATCTAATAAAAATTTATAAATAAAAAAATTTAAAAAAAATTAAAACTAAATGCAAAAAAAAATAATAAATTATAAATAAAGAATAATTTTAAAAAGGATTAATTTATTAAACCAATTACAAAGGAAAAATTATAAACAGATTTTTAAAAATGTTTTAAAAAAATTATAAAATTAATAAGGGAAAAACATATTAATTTAAATTTATTTAAAAATTAAATGAAACAATTGAAAACGAATTATAAATAAAAAACAAGTAATGATTTTTAAAAATTTAATAAAAATTTATAAATTAAAAAATAAAATTTTAAAAATAAATAAAAATCATAATTAACAAATAATTTTAAAATATTTTTATTTACAATTATTTAAAAATTAAATAAACCAGTTGCGAACGAAAATTAATGAATAAAAACAAATATGGTTTTTAAAAAATTTTAATAAAAATTTATAAATAAACAAATTAAAAATAAAATATTATAAAATGTTGAATTAAAATTAATAAATAAAAAAATAAAATAAATTAATTCAATAATATTTAAAAAACTAAATGCAAACGAAAATTGATAAATAAGAAATAAAGAATAATTTTAAAAAGGATTAATTAAACCAATTACAAAGGAAAATTTATAAATAAACAAATTAAAAATAAAATATTATAAAATGTTGAATTAAAATTAATAAATAAAAATAATTATATTCAAAGATATAAAAATAAAAAAAAAAAATTATTAATTTAATATTATTTAAAAGTAAAAATCTAATTGCAAAAGAAAATTAATTTATTAAACCAATCGCAAACGAATATTTATATATTTAAAAAAATATGCATTTTTAAAAATTTTAATAAAAATTTATAAATTAACAAATAAAAAATAAAATATTGCAAAATGTTGAATTAGAATGAAAATTTTTCAATAAAATTTCTTTAAGTGATTAATTAAAATGAAAATTAAATAAAAATAATTTTTAAAAAGAATTGATCAAACATTTAAAAATAAATTAAAAACAAATAAGGATTTTAAAAAATTCATAAAATTAATAAATGAAAAAATTATTAATTTAGCAATTTAAAATATATTTAAAAATTAAATGAAACAATTGAAAACGAAAGCTTTTCCTGTCAAATAAAATTGTTGCTCAAATCGCCACTTCAATTAACTTTTGGATGAAATTAAATTATATAAGACAATTGAAATCAGATGTTATATTTGCTAACATTTACCTGCGATTTGTACACTTCAAAACACTATCATAGTACAAAAGACTGACTGGAAACTGATAAGTTAGGTTGTATTGCTATTATCTACCGACTTTTAGTGTCGAATGATGCCAACTTTTAAAACTATAACTATAAAATATACTAATACCCATTTGAGGATTACAGTAACTAGTAGGTTAAAATAAGTTGAAGTAACGAAATGACCGAAAAAATGTTAAAAATTAAAAATGATATAAAAATGTTATAATAATAAAACATTTTAAAATCATTGAATATATTTATTATAAATTGAAATATAATTGATTATTTAAATTAAGATATTAAAAATATATTTTTTGTCAATTCAATTTATTATATAGGTAATTTGTAAAAACTTTGGAATTTTTTTCAAATCAAGATAATGCAAATATTGTGAACAAAAAATATGATAAAATTTACTTAATATTTCCAACGAAATCCTCGGTACATCCGTGTTATCTTACACCCAAAAATTAAATTAAAAGGAACACATAATTATATTTATTTTCTAAATCACAGTTACAAACTCAGCAAATGTTTGTAATGAGTTTGTAAATGGTCATCCTGGTGGCCAGAAAACCACAATGTCGTTGAGAATAGTGTCGAACACATTGGCACTGTTGCTTAGAATACGTTTGCGCCACATAAACTCACACAATCACATAAATCACAGATAGCCTTAATAAATTCATGTTTAATAACGTCATCAATAATGTATTCTCTCATTTTTATATTGTTATTTTAATTGTATTTTATAATTTAATTTTTGGAGGTAAGATAACACGGAAGTACCAAATCCTCTATAAATCAGTAATGCTAATAAAATGATAGAATGACTTTTTTGCAAGACAGATAATGAACAAAATTAGAAATAATTTCTGTTTCACTTTTGGCTTTCTTAAAAGTGATACTATCATTTCTCCGAAACTACTCCATTTAAACAAATTTGAATTGGATATTTTACAATGCGATTTTCAAAAACTTTTAAATATTTTGTAATATTTTAGCTTTAAAAATACTTTTATAAATTGTAAAATAAAAGAACAATTTAATAAGTCGAAAGAACGCTAACTACGTCAAATATTTTCTGTATTCATGGCGTTTAATATCATGTTAATTATTACGACAGAAAAAGATTAATATCAATTGCCAAACTGATCCAATGGCAGCAAACCCCGAGAGACAGTCATCGGTAGTTGTTAGTTTTGCTATTGACGAGTAAATATAGTTTTTTTCTGCAAATAAATTTTCAAAATTTTCAAAGTTCTCATAAATCCTATCTCAATTTTACAATGGGGAGTGATTGGCAGTTTACTTCTGAATGGAGATAATTCCCCACTTTATCAAGTTCTTATCGAGTCGGGTATCGGCCAAGATTGGGCTGGTAATCTGTGTGGATTTGATAGTTCCAATCGAACTACTACTTTCATGTGGGAATACAAGGTGTTCTTGAAGCCGACAGGGATAAAGTTGAAGATATTATTAATTCGGTTTTATTAAGCGTGATTAGGTGTGCTTTCAATATAATATATTCAATTTATAATCACTCTACTATCATAGAGATGGGTTTCCCAGTGAACGAATTGCATCCTTGATTCATCAAATAGAACTCGGACTGAGACATGATAAAGCCAACTTTGGGTTGAAATTGATCATGGTACTTGATCGAGATATTATTGTTATTATTATTGTTAAAATTTGAAGGGGCTCAGTTCTGGTGTAAATCATGATTCACCCCTAGAAGATATATTAAAAAGCCTTGAATATGTGAGAAAGATAAAAGAAGATCTTTCAGAAAATCCAAATTATTTACAAAATATTGTCAAGAAATATTTATTTGTAAGTTATTATAATTATTATTATTAATTTTAATTATTATTTTATATATTAATTTTTATAATATTAATATTACTTTTATTAATATTATTATTAATTTTTATATTTTTAATTTTAATTATTTTTAATATTAATTATTTTTATTTTTAATTTTAATTATTATTTTATATATTAATTTTTATTATTTTAATTTAATAATTATTTTTAATTATTATTATTACTTTATGTATTTATTTTTATTTTTTCATGATTATTTTTAATTATTATTATTATTATTATTATTATTATTATTATTATTATTATTATTATTATTATTATTATTATTATTATTATTATTATTATTATTATTATTATTATTATTAATTTTAATTATTATTTTATATATTAATTTTTATTATTTTAATTTAGTAATTATTTTTATATTTTTAATTTTAATTATTTTTTATTTTTATGTATTTATTTTTATTTTTTCATAATTATTTTTAATTATTATTATTATCATTATTATGATCGATTTTAAGACATTATTTTAAATAGCATTTATGGGAATTTATATGTAAATAAAAATAATTAATACTGGTTAGGACAATCCACATCGCTTAACGGTTTTCATGTCACCGAAAGAAACATTCGACAAAGAAAAGATTATACTAGAGCAAAATTTAATTGAAAATCTCAATAAAGATTTGTCTGCTATTGAAAGAAATAAAATAACTGAAAAATGTAATTTCTGTGTTACAAATAGATTCGATACTATTATAAATTAGGCAAAAACCTCCTGGAAGCCCAAAGAACTACTGAAGATGTAAATTGTTTGCCCTGTTTACAAATTAGTGACATTCCGGTGGAATGTGAAAAATATCCAATCAAAATGAACTCAGGTATCTCGTGAAATCCTATAATTTATTTTTTTCTAATTTCAATTAAGAATTCAATAATTTTATTGTTTTGATTATTTCTTTACAATCTATATATTAATAAGCCAATTATATTTTTATTGATTATTTATTCATAAATTAATATACATATATTCATAGATAATTTATAATTATTCATATTTTTCAGATACAATTTGAATTTGAATTATATTTTTATTAAATAATACATTATAAAGGCCCAGGTCACTCACTAATTCTGTAACGCTCAATTTAATTTTCAGTTATATTTTATTAAATTTATCTTACTTGTTATAAGTAATTTAAATGAATAAATAAATAATATTATATTATATAATATTATATATAAATATTTATTATAATATTCATTTACTCAACGACAATCGTATTTTCACACGCAATATAGTGTATAGAGAAATTTTGTAATAAATAATTCTTATGAACTGAAAATTACTTACTGAACTCATTCACATACCAATTTTTGGTTTCCGAACACACTGATTCGAACGCATGAAATAAGATTCACGTGAAGGACTTGGGATTGTGAAAAAAGGGAAAATCTAGTTATATGCATATATACATATTTAATAGTTGAAAGCGCAATTTATTCAACTAGGAAGTCGTATTTCAAGAATTTTCAGCTATTTCATCAACAATATTTGTAGAGATATAATTATCATTCATCGCAATTTTGATTTAATCACTATTTTTTCGTCACAGGACAATTAATTTCAAAGACAACATAAAAATTGGAAAAATAAATGGTTCTATTGATTTTTTATAAATTAATTGAATATTAAAATATACTAAATTTTAATTTTTTTAATTTATTTTTCTTATGTAATGGAATGGTTCAAATTGATAAAAAAATGGCAAAATTTATAAAAATAACAAATAATAACCCACTAAGACTGACTTATTCTTATTTAGTTTTGGTATAAATTATAATTAATAAAGCATAGCATTTATAACAGTATTGCTTGCTTATATACATATAATATTAATAACACAATTATATATATATATATATATATATATATATATATATATATATATATATATATATATATATATATATATATATATATATATATATATATATATATATATATATATATATATATTCCTTATATGCCTAATGTTCCACTTATTCCTATCCTTCATATTTCTTTCCTTTATATTCTTATATTCCTTACACTTTCTCTTTTATATTCCTTATATTTCGTTCCTATATATTATTTAAATTCCTTCTATATCTTCCTATTATATTCCTTATATTCCTTATATAGTTCTCTTTATTCCCTACCCTTTATATTCGTATATTCAAACGAAAATTCCCAAAAATGTATAGAAATATATATTTAAAATTTGGTTAGCCTTAATTTAATTTTGTTATTTATTTTTAATTCATTTACCGGAAAATATCAAACAAAAAATCCAGTTTCATCATCCATTGAGAATTTAGTTTACACACATAGATTTACACCCGTTTGCATGGAATAAAGTCATTATAAACCCTCAATAACCTGAATTATATTTTTTACTAAAATAAACTAACTTCTCACAAAACTTCACTAGAACACACCAATTGCTTGTTAGAGCTCGACTGTACATGCATAAACACTTCCCGACAAACAAGTACAAACTTGCAAATAACGAACCGATGCACTTTGATGTCAAATGACAAACCTAGATTAATAAGGGTAAAAGTGTTAGAAAAATAATGAATGTTAACTTTTGATAATTGTAGAAATATTTTATGGAATAAAAGCATTTAAAAATTTATTTATTACGAAACAATTTTTTATGATCAGTTTATGATTGGTTAGTAGTTCGAATGATTTTCCTCCCAAGTTGTTTTCGAAGAATTTATTTGATGAGTTCCAAGTGCTTCACCCTTTATCTTTTGAAGAAAATAATATTATCGTCAATTTGTAATAGTGAGCTATATGATAGTCTAACCATGCATATTTGAAAATTTTTATCATTATCAACTTCAAAAGGCATAGTGATGTTATCACTAATACTCTTTGAATATCTATTGAAATAGTGATCTGATATTAGGTTTTTTCAAGACTGAACATTTAAAAATGATTGATTATTTCGAAGCAAATTTACTCATTTCATTCTCTGCAAGATTTATTGGATACCTGGAAATATAAGAACTTTTTTCTAATTTCACCAGAATTTTCCATATGTAATTTTTTTCGAGGTTTACTATTCTGGAGTTTTCGAGAAAATAGTAGAAAAATGAAAACGAATTTCATTTTAAACAGCTATTATGAATACCAAAAAGTTAATTTAGCTTTATAATTTAGAAATTTGAAGAGATAAACTTAAAAAAGTCAATATAAAAACCTAAAAACCTTACCCTATTGGTATTCACCATTTTGTCTCTAAATAAAATGAAAAAAAGTTATTTTAAATTATAAATATTCTAAATAACCAAATTTTCTAACTTCATAATTTGAAAAATAATTTCTGACAAATTATGACTCATCTATTGGATTGGACAACTTGTGTTATAGATGCGTTTATTCCTTGAAAACGGAAATATATCTCTGACATCAAAGCTTGTATTGGTTATAAAAATAAAAAAAGATATCTAGAATTCATCATAAAAATTCATCATAACGAATCAAACATTAAAACACAAATTATGATTAAAATTTTCAGACCAGCGTTATCAAATCAATGAATACGGAACAAATGGAATATTATATTTAAAAATGTTATTTGATCTTGATGGATTGAATCCGATCTTGTTCCATATCTGCCTTTATTTTCTTCGGTTATTACTAGGTAAAATCTTTAGAACGCATTTTCATTTCTATCAATTTCTTTTAAAGCATGAGCACATCGAATTATCATTACCGTGAAATTGACCAAGCCGCCGAATCTTGCTCTGGTGGTTTGAATGCAAATTTGAATTTATCTGGTAACATCAACGATCTCAATAGTACTGATGTCAATTGTGGCTTACTTTTATCAAGTCATTGTCTTTATGATAACTCTTTAAAGATGATGGAATTATGGAGGGATATTATATGTGAAATTCAATTTAAAGATATCGACAGATTGAGTACTCTTATTAAAATGGAAACAACTGGTTCCTGGTCAGCTGATGGTATCTCTAATTCTGGTATGCTTTGTATTTATATTTATATAATATTTTGTATTTATATTATATAAATATTATTTTAACTAACATAATTATCAGCACTAAAAAATTTAATATATACAATCATTTCTTATCTAATATGTAATTTACCAGCAGTAAAGGTCTAATTTAGAGCTTCTCATCATGTTATGATCTATGTCCACAACAATAGAGTTTAAAAGTCAAATTGCCCCAGTTTTTGAATTAATTAACAAATTATTTTATAAGCCCTTACTTAAAAATTTCAATTTTGCTTATATGTTAATATCTTGATTTAATATATCTAATACCGTGTTTCTCCGAAATTAAGCCTTTTAATTTTAAATAAAATTTCAGATCGTTATATATTGTTAAAAATTAAAAACATAGTTATATTAATATTAATAACTATTTGATAAAATTGAATAAATTTTTTTAAAAATTAATCCATACAAAATGGCAGGAACTAGAAAAAGCTATTCAGTTGAATATAAAATAAATATTGTAGAAGAATCAAGGGGAAAATGTTTAACAACATTTTGTAATGAGAAGAATCTTGATTTGAGGATAGTTCAACGATGGAGAGAAGAATATGACAATCTCATTCAACAAAGAGATGTTTGAAATTTAAAAGTCCGGTGTGTTGGTGCAGGAAGGAAACCGTTATATAATGAATTGAAAGATATGATTTTCGAATAAGAATATTGATCAAGTCATGATTCCATCCGGCATGACAGCATATTTACAAAGTTTGGATATTGGCATAAATAAGCCATTTAAGAATTATCTTCGGGAAGAAATTAACATCTATATTGAAACCGAAAGAGAACGTAATGTGAAAGGTAATTATATCAAACCTAAATTACAGGATGTTGGTTAGATAAAGGCAACTTGGAGTAAAATCACAAATGAATGCGATTTCAACTCTACGTGCCGGTATCATTAAATTGAACAAAAACAATGAAAACATAACAACTTTAAAATTTACTTGATTTTTTTTGTGTTAAGATTGCTACAGAGTTGCTTTATATCAGGAACTAGCTTAGTCAATTTTAGCCTCTCTTTTTGTCCCCTATTTTTGTGATGTGAAGACTATTCCTTTTCTTTAGCAATCGATCACTAACTGCACTAAAACCACATTCAACCAAATATGATGATGAAAACTGTAAGATTTTTTCTCTTGCGATTGTAGTTGTATATGGAATTTTCTTTTTTACCTCTTCACATAACAATGTCATCAACCCCTTATTTTAAAAAGAAGCTTAAATGAGTTGTCATTTTTAATATGCATAATTTCCTCCTGTGCATCTATTTCAACAAGGTCTACTAAAATTGGCTGTAACATCCAGCTTGGAAAATGTATTTTTCATCTTGCACTGCTGGAATAGATCCATACTTCAAGTAGTCATCAATATATCTACGAGGATTTCTTTTTGAACTTGATAATTATAGGGGTAAAAATTTTATATTTTTTTAGCAAAAAAAATACAACTTAAGCTAAAATTGTTAGAGAAATTTTGATAAATAACCAAATTACATTTATTTATTTACTACAAACAAACACGAATCAGTTTTAGCTGTACTTTATAGGAAAATTTTGTAATAAGTAAATATCAGTATTTTGCCAAAAAAATTTTGCTTACTTATAGTTGCCATCTAAAAGTAGGGAAATGAGAAAATGATGTTAATTCAATATTTTAAATTTTAAAAATCCATTAGTTTCGAAATTGCCCCAACTGGGGTCCCTAGGGCACCAGATGAGAAGCACTGGTCTAATTGGTTAATTCGTAATAGTTTAAATTTGTTTTAACTTAAGCTATCTTATTTTGTAAGTAATGTATATTGACGAATAAAAATAATACAATTTAAAATAATATTTGAAATTTCCAATAAACACATCAATATATTTATTTCGATTATTTGAATAATCAGTTTGTTTAAATATACATTGTTATATTAATATATGTTTTACGGATACTCACTGCCACAATTAAATCTTTGATAGAATGCGTGCCAAAGCCGTGCCAATATATGTTGACATTAAATGTTGGACAATATGTTGTGCGAGGATCGAAATAGGTTAAATGAGACACAGAAAAATGGTTATTGACAAATGAACAATGACTGACGAGTTCATTAGATGTGTTATTATTTGCTAAAACATTCTGGGAAACGTAAGATAGACTAAAACTATAAACGCGAAAGCAAGAAATGGTTTTAAGATACTTTACAATTACTAAATCAATTACTAATAAAATTAAAGACTTGATAGTTTTAAAACAAGAATTGACGGAAATAACAATCCTTTTTTTTGAGTACGTACAACTCAGCCGACAACGAATAGAATTGACATTAGAATAAAAAAAATCAGTATTGTTATTTCCGATCATTTCACATAAATAATTAATGGAATTTAATGCTTGTAATCAGCTCACCAATACGCAATGCGTCGTGCATCTAGCAGGTTGTCTCCACTAGGCCGATTATCTGAATGTTGGAATGGATTAGAACAAGCTAAACTAATGAAATCGTTAGCAAACATGTCCAATTCATCATTAGAAGAGAATATTGTTCCTAAATTAAATAAATTGAAAGAAATAATTTTCAATAAAAGTCGTCTGAAGTATGATTTCACGATATTAGGATTCATCAATCACTGTTATGAATTTCTAGAATCGCTATCAATTTGGAGGAAAGTGCAGTTAATGATACGTTATCTTTACTGAAAACATTTGAGCAAGATCTGATAACTCGTCCTTATGATCAGGTTTTTATCAAGACATCAATTTCTAATTCATTAGAATTTTTTATCAGATTCCAATATCATTAGATTGTACCAGAGAAAAAAATTGTAGATTTGTACTACCATTTACAGTAAATTATGTTTCTACTGCTCTAAAATCTGTTCCATATACCCATTCTGATTATGCCAAGTAATTATTATCGTTATTTTTACCATTATAACTTATTATACTATTATTATTATTATTATTATTATTATTATTATTATTATTATTATTATTATTATTATTATTATTATTATTATTATTATTATTATTATTATTTAAAACAATAAAATGATAACTTAAGCCTTTTGCTGCGAATAATGTATTTAATGAAAAAATTTTCGACTATAAGATAGTCCTTGCCAATCTCCTGGAATTTAGCAACCTTCTTCCTGAAAATACACTTCTATCTTTCTTTTATTTCCTTTTTATTAATTCTCATTGGTTATAAATATAATAAAATATAATGATATACTTTCTTTTTCTGAATTTTTAATTTAAAAATATTTTTAAGCTTCTATAATTATCTTCTAGAAGCCTAATAAAATATTTTAAAATAAAGCCTCCAATAACTAATTATATACGCTATTTAAATATTTCAATAAATGTGTCAATTTTGATCAAGAGAAATCATCACTTTATATTATTATTATTTATTATTATTATTATTAAATGCCATGTATATATTTTACTACAGTATATTTCGACAGAATCACTGTCATCTTCAGGTAGAATTGAAAATCAAACTAAATCAATATAAATTGCTCTTTTTTAAACAAACTAATTAACCAATTCATCAATTTTTTTAAAATTAATTTCACTAAAAATTCACAAAATTCTGTTTTTTTCAATTCAAACATAAAAAATCAAACAAAATCTCAATAAGCCTTTTACTGCGAATAATGTATTTAATGAAAAAATTATTAATAGTGTTTGTTTTTACATATTTTCAAGCGTACCTTATATACGTAAATAAAATAATACATATATGTGCTTATTAAAGTGTATACTTGTGTTATGTGAATTTGAATAAAACGTTATAACACTGGCCGGTTATAATACTGGTATTGTTTCCCGCCCGACACGCGCGTTATATCGTGGGTCCATTGTATATATAAAATTAAATTGAATATATCATTCAATAGAAAATCAATTTTCAGATAATATTGAAATAAAAAGGTCATGTCGATTATTATTATTATAATTAATATTATAATTATTATTTATTAATATTATTAATACTATTATTTTTATTATTATTATTAATTATTATTTCTATTAATAATTATTTATTATTATTATTATTTATTAATATATATTATGTCTGGTAAAGAACACGAATTCTAACAAAGCTTTTATCTTCCAAATATCTCCACAATCAAATCAGGTACCGTGTTGATAACTATGTCATCAATTATCTGATTATTTAACAATTAGAGAAATTGGTGGAGCATATGGTGGTGGGGTTACTGTAACTCCGGGACATTTGAAATTCTATTCATATAGGTAAATCGACACCATTTCGTCTTTTTGATTTTATCCAGGCTTTCATTGCTGATTAGAGATCCACATTCCACGGAAACCCTTGGAATATTTGACAAGAGTCTAGAATGGGCAATCAATGAAAACATTAATGAACAATTGCTAAGTGAGGCTAAACTATCAGTTTTTCAAGAAGTATGGTGGGAAAGTCAATATCAACGTAATAAACGTTTTCTAGATCGATAAACCAGTCAGTGCAGGCTCTAAAGGTCTCATATATTTCATGGAGGGAATTTCTGATGAAATCCGACAGCTCCAAAGAGAAAGATTATTCAATGTTACCATAAAGGACGTGAAAGAAGTTGCAGAAAGTCTAAGAAATTGTTCCAATAAAAGCAGTGTTATCATTGGTCCAGAACAAGAGGTTGAATCTGATTGGCAGAAAATTTTATTTAATTGATGAATTAAATTTTGAACGTTTTGTGTACTCTTTTTTGAAATATTTGTATAAAATAAATTGTTTTACTTGTGTTAGATTTATAATATTAAATAATAATAATAATAATAATAATAATAATAATAATAATAATAATAATAATAATAATAATAATAATAATAATAGTAGTAGTAATAATAAAATTAATTATAATTAATAATGATTAATAATAATTAAAATAATAATCATTAATAATAATGAATAATATTAATTATAATGATTAATAATAATAGTAAAAAATAATAATTAATAAATAATTATAATAGTAATAAATAATATTAATAATAGATAATAATAATATAAACATTACAAGCTTTGTGTTACCCTGTGGAAACTCCAATAGTAGACTAGTTTCGAGCTTTTGTCTCTCATCAGTACTATGCAGGAAACGCGAAGATTTCTCTTCGCGCCAGGTAAGTATACAATATTGCTGATTAAACTTTATGCATACTTTCCCGGCTACACTAAAATTCACATCACTTGTAAATTAGGTAAATCACAGAAAAAATATCTGCAAACTTGTAAACATGGATTATGAAAAATCATATTCGCCTGTGGAGACATCGTCATACACAGAAACTGTTTACAAGTGCATCCGTAAACTAATAAAAATAAAAATAATAATAATTAATAATAATAATAATTAAAATAATAATATTAATAATAATCATTAATATTAATGAACAATATTAATTATATTTAATAAATAATAATAATAGTGAATAATTATTGTAAGGTATTGTTATTTTTGTACGTATTTTAGTGTTCACAATTAGTAGTTGTGAATACTAAAATATAAACTGTCACCATCGGGGAAATCCAGATTGTCAAAAAAAAACTATATAGCGATAATTTACTATGGTAAATTATCGCTATAGTAAATTAAAAAAATTGAAAAAAAAATCGATAGGAAATAAAATAGCTATTCAGGACTTAAAACCTCAAGAATCGCAAAGGACGGTAATTGACGAAGAAAATTAATTAAAAGAAGATAAAAGAATTCTTCAAAGAAAACAGATTATTCAAGTACTAGCTTCAAATACACAAGCAGACGAAAATCAAATATACTGTCAAAGATACAAGTGTCGATCTTTCGGATATACAAATAAACGGGTATCAAATATACAATCGAAGATACAAGTGTCGATCATAAGAGAATTCTTCAAAGAAAACAAACTATTCAAGTGACAGTTTAAAATATACAAGTAAACGATCTGGTAGTAGTATCCCCAAGCTTCCAAATACTACCCAAGAGTATAGCCGAGGACAACCTTCCTAATTACCAAGGAAATAACCAAATTTACAGTCCTATAACCGGGATAATTAAGGTCTTACATTTCTTATTAATAAAGGTTGAATTAATAACTTGTTAGTTAATTTTATATTCTAGTTTTATTATTATTATTATTATTATTTTATTTGTGGTGACATAGCATACACCCCGATAGTCCCAACACAATTTTTTATCGGTGACTCTATCGGGCTCATCATATTTCTATACATAATAACACAACGAGTTCGTAACATCCCCAAATATATTAGGAACATATAACATAACAATTATTAATAATAAAATTAATAATACTAATTAATAATCATTAATAATAATATTGACAATAATAATTTATAAGAATATTATTATTACATAATTCATTTAATAGTTTGAATATAATAATTGTTATAATAATAATAAATAATAAGAATATTATTATCATTTCATAATTCTATTGTACATGTTGAAATTCATTAAAAATTTTGAATATAACCCATTTAGGTAAGAAAATATGTTTTGAATCTAATATTCCTCGGGTAAACGTTGCTGAAATTTTTATAGTGTTTGATGCAGAATTTAATTACAAAACTTTTTCATTCAATTATTTTAAATTTATATTTATTTTCAGAATTGCTGTTCTAGTTAAGCTAATTTATTTCAACAAATCATATATCTGCTGTTAATTTACATTAATATTATTCTCAAACTCTTCTTAAAATCGGAGAGACATTTGCATATTTAATATCAATTATGTTATCCAGAAATAGACAATTAGAAATTATTTTATTTATATAAATAACAATTACATCTAATATTTTATATTTTTCGACTCTTCAAACTAATAATTATCGTTGTATTTATTATTTACATTCATTCTACATTTTTTTGTTTTAATGAATACAGACCATGGAACACACATGTCCAAGTACGGATGCTGCAACTCAATGAGGTAATTTTTTTCATGAAATAAATACTTACATATACAGTAAAATAGATGTAAAAATAAAAATTAAAGTAAATTAAAAAATTTTATTGACAGATTTTTTAATACTGAAGATAATATAAAACTCAAGAAAACTATATTTGATTTTTTTCCATTTTCCTGTTTTCATAGGGAATTATTTCAAATTTGCATAATTAACAAACAGGATAGTTGGTAATTAATATAAGAGTGGTTATTAAAAGGTTGAACAGTATATTAATGTAGTGCTTTCACCTTTTATTTTAATTAGTTTATTAAAATATTAATATTGTAATAATAAATTAGTTTAAATAGAAAAAAATAAAGAGGAGATAACTTTTAAAATGCAAAAGAAGTAAAGAAGAAAAAGAATACATTTACACAATAGATTCGAAATCCGATATTCCATCATCAATTTGTTCTAATAAATTTTGCTAGTATTTTTTTCTAACGTGTTTTCAATTTCTCTACAGTTGGTGCCAGAAGCCGTGAAGAAGAAACATTCAAACACCAAACACCACTGAGATACGTTTCCTATAATATAAGAAAAAAATCAATAATCATACATTATAGAAACATACATACTTACTTTGATTTCAAGCTGATGTTCTCATTTATATTGCAATGAGATACATTTTACACTAGAGAAATCTAAAAAGTGATAGAAAAATTAAATACTGCACACAAACACAACAAATACTAAAAAACACATACAAATGTACGATTTATAGAAATGCACCGCTGAGATACGTTTCTATAATAACTTTATTTTAGACAATTTGGAGAAAAAAGTAGATGGCAAAAAAATTTAATATATTATGTCTGGTAAAGAACACAAATTCTAACAAAGGTTTTATCCTCAAAACATCTCCAATATCAAATCAGGTACCATGTTGATAACTACGTCATTAATTATCTGATTATTTAACAATTAGAGAAATTGGTGGAGCATATGGTGGTGAGATTACTGTAACTCCCGGATATTTAAAGACCATTATCAGCTCCATCAGCACTACCAACATCAGCAGCATCAGCAACAGTAGCAGTATCAACATCAACAACATACGGTTCACGTACTTCGGCGGGGGCTGCTGTAGTGACTCCGATTTATAATATATGTATATATATAATGTTATTAAGAAAAGTTTGTTTAAATATACAGGAAAATCATTCCAGCAACTTTTAAAAATGCCAAAAAAGAAGAGAAAAATTCATCTGGAATACAACCCCAGTAGAATATTTATTCAATTCATTGTTATCATATTTAGTCTCGCTAAAATTAACAAACAAATATTCATAAAAGAATAAATTAGAAAATTAATCATCCTAAGTCTACAAGTCATTTATTATTATTATTTTTTATTAAAAATGAATTTCATATTTTAATAAAATGACAGTAAAATTACTAATATTATATTAATTGAAATGAATAACTAAATAATAAATTAACAAATTTGTCGCCACAATTTTTGAAAAATAAATTAAATATAGTCATGCCATGAACTGTACCAACATGTACCATCGAAATGTTGTTGAATTCGTCGGTTTAAGCAGCGATATTAATCTGACAACAATCACTCACTGGCCTATAAATCTACAGTAGCCATATGTGACATTTGACATTTTCTCCAAGGCTTTGCTTTTAATCTTTTTCAGTTGTAAAGAAAGAGGTCAATCAATTGTCATTTGAGGATAAATACATATTTGTATAAATAATTACCAGTTTGAGCATATTTGTTTTTTTCATTATTATGACTAAATTTACATTTCAATTGTGGATATTAATCTTTTTAATTACAAAAAGTTTCATTTTTAGCAATGACAATACTCAATGTACATTGCCAAACATTTGTGAATACTTTTATGACATTAACAATCCCATTTCTTGCTATTGTGGAGATGATTCTCCTACAAGTGGTAAATATTACTTTTAATTAATTTAATATAAAATAATAATAATAATAATAATAATAATAATAATAATAATAATAATAAAATATATGGTAAAGAGTAGCAGAATGATTTCAAAATAAAGATCAATGAGAATAATGAAGAAGCTTATTTTGAGTATTTCATTAATTGAAATTTTTCGGCCATATATGCTCTATTTATTCAAGCACAAAAAGTAATTGATTCGAAAATATTTTTAATCGAATTTTTATTATTTTTTACTGAGTTTTCCCGCATAAAAATATATATTTTAAAACAATTTAAAAGAAAAATAAATAAAAGTTATTATCCATAAAGCAATTTTCCATATATTTTAAATAAATAAAATAATAATATCATTAATTATTATTATAATTATCATTTTTATTAATAATATTATTATTAATATTATTATTAATATTATTATTAATATTATTATTAATATTATTAATATTAATATTATTATTATTATTATTATTATTATTATTATTATTATTATTATTATTATTATTATTATTATTATTATTATTATTATAATTATTTTTTTTTTTAATATTTTGAGCTGAAATGAAATTGTCAAACTACAGGCTTTTATTATAATATTAATAATGCTTTAACAAAAAATCTAAAAGGTAAATCTAAAAAGTTCTTAGAATCGGATCATAATAATAAAGTTATAACAAAGTTCTTTTATATTTGAATTAAGACACATATAAAGGTTTTAAAAATAATATTTGATGAGCTGAAATTTAGAAGTGTAATTCTGTAATTCTACGTTCAATAACGAAAATATAAAAGAAAGGAATTACTGAACAGAATGAAGAAGAATATGAAGGATAGGCTCCTTAAATAGTAACAATATATTAACTGAATTCGGGAGTTTTCTAGAAATAGGAAAATTACACAAAAATAGTGAAACTAAATGTTTGCGAAAGAACAATACAGCTTATGTTAAAGGAACCTTAAAGTTAAATTTCGGCAATATCAGCTTAGAATACTACACCATCTTGATCAATGAAGTCAGGGCCATACAAACTAAGCCACGAAACCAAGACCCTTATTTTCTTTATGACATCATTCCAATCTATACATTCTATTGAACACATGAAGCAACAGTAAAATGTAGTACATTTTAAATGAATAATAAAAATTCTAAATGGCATTCTTAATATATCATTTTTATATTTTTAGATGAATTAAAACTCTGTTTTTATTCGGGTCAACTTAAACAAAATTGTTCCAATTCTTGCGATTTAACAAGAATAGAATCAGCTTATCGCAATCAATGCTGTGACAGAGATTGTGAACCAGATCCATGGCAGAGTTGGAGTTCTTGTCAAGGGCCTTGCGGAAATAGAACCGGAACTCGGAATAGAAACAGATTTGTTAGTCCCGAAAAAACAAACCAATGCGGAGGTAAATCATGCCCAAGTTTGAGTGAGACTGAATGGTGTCTGACTGACTGCTGCGTTATCAATTGCCAATGGAGTATGCTTTTTATTTATAAAATTATTTAAAACTTTTAAGAAAGCTATATTTTAATAATTTAAGAATAACTGGATAAATATGTTCTAAATGAAATTGTTGAGGATGCTTAAATAATGAAACCAAATAATTACAAAAGTCAGCAAATTGATTGGGGGAGGGGAATATATAAAATAAAGTGTATATTGATATGGAATTCCGAGAAGCCGGAGCAATGGAAAGAAATGGAAAATAGAAAAGACGACAAAGAATCAATAAAATTAAACATTAAAATACAACAAGGTCATTCTTAATTAACAAATACAAATAGAAAAGGGAAAAACAAAAACAAAAACAAAATCCAAATCAAATTCCATACCTTGACAGCTAGTCCGTGATACCGGATAAACCCCAAGGGATATCGGAGAAAATGAAGAAAGAAGAATCAAGTGGAACTTTATATCTCGACAGCTGTCTGAGATAATAGAAGAATTCTCCGAATATTACTTAAAGGTAACATTGAATATAAACAGACAACATTAAATTATCTTCAAGTACCAGCAAACGATAATCTATAAAAAGGAGAGACACAGATCTAAAAATCGAGAAGAAAACCTGCAAGAGAGATGTAAAAAATAGACGAAATATTTGGAGAAAACTCTAAAAGTGGATAAACATTCACATGGATAAAAGAAAGCAAACAGAAATCAAAGTAACCAGCCGATTGATACAGTCATATCGAGGAAGTTCGATTGAAGAAGCAGTTTAGCGATCATTAATTTACACTATTAAACATTGTATGTCGTAATAAGTCCTGAATTTTGAGTTTAGAGCGGTAAATCTTTTGTGTAATTGTGTTAACAGAAATCAAATCAATTGTAATTGTGATAGACAATAAATATTGATAATATCGAAAACCTTTCATTGTTGTTAATATTTCAAGACACACTTAGAGTCAAATCAATAATTGGTAATATTTAATTTCACCGACAATCCCAACAAAATATATGTAATACTTCAAAATCTATATTTATTTATATCAGGGCTAGCCAACCCAAATAAGAATAATTGGAAAAATTTGTTCTAATAATTTTTTCTGGCTTTACAAATAATTTTGTACTTATCAATATTTTTTAATGATAATTTTGAACGGAAAATCTATATATAAAATGAAAATATGTAATGAACGAACAACAAAATATATATTGGTTGTAAACAAAAAATACATGCAATTTTTTCAGTGTGATATTTGTGTGTCTTTACGCTTACTTAATATTTCTATATCTATTTCGAAATATTCGATGTTGCATATCTTAACTGATTTTCCAGATTTACGTCGGTTATTGACGCTCTATTAAATTTTTATTGTATTTCATTTTAGGAAAAGAAAATTCACAAACATATGTAGGTCCAAAGGCACTAACAACTTTTTGGGCAAAATGTCTGATGTTAGGGAATTTTTTTGCTGTTATGTATTTACTATCAAATTCAATTTTTGGAATGGTGGAGTATATATTTTTCAATTCAGTATTGCATTGCAGGTCAATTAATTCCATTTGTAAGGTTTCTGAAACGGTGGAAACATCAACACCAAATGGAGAGCTGAACATCTGAAATGCTTTCTCATAATCTAACAGTTCTGAAAAACGAGTATTTTGTCAACAAATTTAGAAAAATTCTTAATATTTCTCTCTTTCAATAATGGAAAATGTTGTGCATTGTTAATTTTAAATTGGCCTTCAAACAACAATAATTTTTTTTGGAATGCTTTTATTAGATTGCAAGCATCTGTAATTAAATTATTTTGACCGTGTAAGTTTTTATTTAGCTGATTTATTTTTTCTGTAATATCTACCAAAAAAAAATAAGTCTTTCAACCACTCTTCATTTCTTATTTCTGGAACAGGTACAAATTCCTCGGTCATAAAAATTTCAATTTCTTCCCGTAGCTCAAAAAATGGTCTTAAACATCTTCATCGACTCA
This sequence comes from Schmidtea polychroa, assembly GCA_959609185.1. Classification (NCBI taxonomy): domain Eukaryota; kingdom Metazoa; phylum Platyhelminthes; order Tricladida; family Dugesiidae; genus Schmidtea; species Schmidtea polychroa. The sequence continues at coordinate 9,317 of CAUHTR010008151.1, read as the reverse complement.
ACCATCTAACATTGGTAAAATACATGATGTCCGCATTCTCAGAATCTAATTCGCTAAAGTATCCTTAAAATTGGCGATGTTGTTCTTCCAAATCATAGCCGGCAGACCATCTGTTGCCAATCCGGTAAGCATTTCTAAATGCAAGCCATTATCGAAAATACATTTCTTTATGGATTGGAAAACATCTTCACCTTTGGTAGTATCTTTCAAGCTTATGAGATTAAACAATGTTTGTGTGGAACGATTCTTTAACACCATGGATAAATACAACAAGCTGTGAAGTGTCTGAAATATCCCGGCTTTCATCGAAAGCTAAAGAATACGCTTTGAATTAATACAACGACATATCATTTGACGCGACAGACTTATGCTTGAAAATAATTTACTTTTATCGGGCAAAACATCTTTTAAAAAGGCTTGAATACAGTCTTTTATTAATTTCCCATCCGAAAATGGTCTCATTTTTTTTGAAATTAATAATGCGACAGAATTACTTGCTTTGACGATATTGGATGATTGGTGTAACGATGAATTGAACATACTTTGTTGAGCTTTTAATTGAAATTTGAAACTTATAAGCTAATATATTTTCTCACTTCTACGTCAAATTTCAGATAGTCACTATGATTCGTTTCATGATGTCTTTTAACATTAAATTCTTTTAAAGCGCAACTATTTCTCTACAAATTAAACATGTTAATTTGGAGTTCTGCATTATGAAGAAATAATCTTCCTCCCAGCGGTCATTGAATTTCCTTTTTATCATCCGCAAGTTTTTCTTTTCTTTGAATTCATTCTTAACGGAAAAAAATAAATATACTAATTAATTATTTATATAATAATTAATAATTAATTATTTATTACATTGTGCAAAAAATATTTTGCCTGAAACACCTGTCTTATTTAAATATAGAACACTACACCTACATGTCCAAAGTTAACAAAAAGCAATGAAACACAAGTTTAATTTCACATCACTACTACGCTGTAATGAAACTCTGCGGCGCTACAACAGTTGACATGCAATGACCGGTAGCGGTGTTGCAAGTTTAAATCTTTTTCAGATTTCTTGACTTAACCTTAATACTCATACTTAAAAATCATTATAATAACAAAATTCATCATATGAAGCTGCGTGCCACACAAAAGAGTGAGAAGAGAGATAAGAAGATAAGACGTAGCCAATGATGCAAAACCCGATTGGCATTGTCCGGAGGCGATATAAAACAAGAGCGAAGATATTTTGGAATGGAGATAAGATAAAAATGCTGACTTAAGAAAATATTTATAAACAACTGTACAACAAGAAAATATTTTTAAACAACTGTTTTATATAATGTTTTCACATATTTTTGATTGATAATTAATTTTTTATAACCCTTTAATATATCTTTTAGAAATGCCAAATATTTTTGATGAAATTAAGGAATGGATAGTAGATAAGTTATTGAAAGGCAAAACACAAATGAAGGTGTCTAAAATGCTTTGTGTGAAGCAAACAACTATAAGTTACATATGGCGAAAGTATTTACAATGTGGATCAGTTAAAAATCAACATCAGAGTGGACGCCCATTGAAATCTACGGAAAGAAAGAGAAGATTTTAATACATTCAAAAAGAAATCTCTTTGACATTGCTAGAGAAATATCTCGAGAGGTAAAAACGAACGAGAAACTGTCAATTTGGAAAGTTTGACGAATTTTAAGAAAAAGTGGCTTATATAGAATATTAGGAGCTAAAAAATCGCTTTTAAATAAGGTTCAAATTCAAACGAATAGCTTGGTGCAAATCCTATC
>CAUHTR010008150.1:0-18523 GCA_959609185.1 Schmidtea polychroa | reverse complement strand
CCTGGCGTATGAATTGATTGATGATTGGGATAATAATTTCTGGAGAATGATTCGGGACAGCCGACATGATGACTTACTTCGTCTCAATGCAGATTTCTTTTAACACCCACTGTTGTGGATTGATTCGACCAACATGATTCTTTCTTTTGCTTCTTCGATCTATACATACCCGGTTCTTAGATAGCAATGGGATGTCGAAGCAGTTTCCACAAACATATCTCTCTGATGTAATTGCTCCAGTGAACCGTCATGTTCTTATTCATTTTAAGTTCTCGTGCGCAATACTTCGTTGAAGTCATCTTATAAGCCCAGGAGCAAATGAAAAGAATGATGTACTCGTATGAGAGTCTTGGACCAACCAGCCAGTGGTTGATACGCACTTCGGTCTCTTTTCGGCATTTCTTCTCGTTACAACGCCATCCGTTCTTGGTTCCTTCTCAAATGACAAGATTCGTCTATAGGTGGTGGAACAATTACGGAAAAGTACCCTTTTTTGTTTTGATTTGTTACAAAGAAATTATTTTATTGCATGATCATGATCAACCTTTCCGGGCATGATTTTTTATTACTTTTATCAGTGATTTGGACAAGTTTATTTATTTATTAAGAAATCAGTGGTAAAATTTGAAAAAAAGTTCTTATAATATATATATTAAGCATGTGATTTTTTCAAAGTTTGTATACTACTATTATTATACGATGAGTTTTCATATATTATTAACGAAAATTGCAATAAAAGAATACAGTTTTAAAAAAATGTCACCCTCCGAACTAATTTTATAAAATTTTGATATAACCGAAAGAAAATTTGTAATTCTTATGTCATCTTATTGTATAAATCAGTGGTCTTCAAAATGTGTTCCGCGGAATATTCAATCAATAATCACTAAATTTAAGATTATTTTATCATTTAATATAAATAAAGGTAAAGGAATATTATTTATAATTATAACGAAATATCAATAAATGTTACTACAGGATTTGAAGAACTTATGTGTCGGAAAGAACATTAAATTAGTATTTAGTGTCGTTTTAGTTTTTATTTATCAGTTATATTTTAAATTCGTATTGGAGGGTGACCTTTTTTTAGAATATTGAGAAATGATTGACATTTTAGGGTATTTTACTCAAATATTTTTACTTTATATATATTTACTTTAACTAAACATTATCTCATATTAATGAAACTTACAGCAAATAATTGCACTACATTTTTACAAATTTATATAAATTAATAAAATTTTTAATATAAAGAGTAATTTATAATGGCAAAATATCTTCGAACCTATTTGGCTCCAATCGATACTATATAAGAAACTCTTTTAGAAATTGAATTTGGCTTGCCAACTCTCCCGTTTTTGCCGGGAGTCTCCCGGAATCGGCTTTCGTCTCCCGTCTCCCGGTTAACTATGACTCGGGAGATGTAAATCTCCCGTCTTTCCGTTTATACAATATTTTACAATTTTTCAAGAAAAAAGTGCAGTTTTTGAAGTTTTAACTTTTATTTGATTTCTCTAAAATAATGATAGTCAAGATTTATTTTTGCTCACAGTTACCGGAAGTTTAAGTTGTTTGTTAGCGGCGAGTGATTTTATAATTTTCTTCTTACCCATGTTATTAGTCTGTCACTGTCAGGTTTTTTTCACTTTTAAAATGTAAAAAATGTAAAATGTAATATATAAAAATAATTGTTTTGTTTAAATCTTTATGGTATTAGTCATCATATAGTTAAAATCACTAACATGTGTAAATCAAAAAAGTGAAAAAACACCTGTTATATTATTTCTTAAGCGTTATACTGTTCGCAAATTTATAATCTCCCGGGTTCGAGGTTGTGGGAGTTGGCAACCCCAAATTGCATCGAATATCACATTACACTTTATTTTAAAAATTTTATTTAAAATTATTGAAACATATTAAAATTATTTTAAATTTAATATTATGAAGTTTTCCAAGTAAATGAATTTGTAAATAAACGTTTTGAATCAAATTTAAAATTTCAATTCAATTATTTTAAATATTTCAAAATTAAAAATTGTATTAGTTTCATTTGTAAATTACTAAAATCATAGTTATCAAACTCTCACTATTTTTAATGAATATGTCAATAAAAGAATTGACACACCTTTACAGGTGTCAAGCTTTGTCATCCAGGTGTGGTTAACTTCATTATAACTTATTCTTAAAGTTAAAATATCAATAAAATCTTTAATAAAAAGTATCATAATAATAACAATAATAATAATTATTATTTCGTATTTTGTTTATCCATAATTAAAAGTCAAATAATAATCAAATATTATTAAATCAATAATAATTTCGATAATATTATTCAAACAAAATCTTCCGAGGAAAATCTTTTAATGCAGTTAGGTATAAATAAGGAATTCATTTAACTGCATCAAACAAGAACATACGTCAACACAATATTTAATTAAATTGCTATTTATTAAATTATTAACATTAATTAAATTGTTAATATTAATTAAATTAATTAATTACTTTAATTAATTAACTTAATCACATTCTCACAATAATAAAATTTTAATTTGCAGGTAAATACGATTGAGCTGATCGAAGAACTTGGTCAAATTGAATATTTATTCTCAGACAAAACTGGAACACTAACTGAAAATAAAATGAAATTCCATTGCTGTTCTACGGGTTTGGACATATATCGAGACATTGATAATGAGCTTTACCTGGAAACGATAGGTGAACCGATAAAAGTGGAAAAAATCTTTAGTGACAATTTAATCGAATTATTTATTTGTTTATGTTTGTGTCATACGGTTAAAGTTTCGGATATAAATGGTGCACCCAATCAGAATTTTTCTAGAACCGATAAACTCTCGGAATTAGTTTATCAAGTATTTATTTTTATTATCATTATTCATAATAGAGATTGTTGACATTTTTTATTGGTTTCATTTTAAATTAGGGCCTTCATAATACATTTCATTCTCAAGTTTCAACTCATCGAAGCTTGATTATGTTATTTAAACTTAATAGAAGATTGGAAACATTTTGTTTTTATTCAAGTTAATGAAAATGATTATCATCGACTATTTGTATCCACCATTCAGTATGCTACTTGATCCTTAAATCTGTAATAGTTTTTTTCTTCGAGTACTTTAAGAACTAAATTTAGAGATTCTAAGTTTCTTTAGATTTAAATAATTCTTTTAAGATTTTTATTTATTAGGAACTTTGTTGGATAATTTTAATTAATTTACTTAAACATTAAAAAAATACTATTTCTAATTAATTTTTATTGGATGATATAATTTTAAAAAGATGTTATGGAAAAGACGATGTAATTCAATGAAACTGAAACTGAATATAGTGTTTTTAATGAAAAAGATATTTCAAAGATTATTATTTGGTGATAACTTAATAGACTAAAAGTGATTTGTAAATTATTGAAAAAACAAATTTTTAATACATTATGTAGGCTTACCAACTCTCCCGGAATCGGCTTTCGTCTCCCGTCTTTCCATTTTTACAATTTTTCAAGAAAAAAGTGCAGTTTTTGAAGTTTTAACTTTTATTTGATTTCTCTAAAATAATGATAGTCAAGATTTATTTTTGCTCACAGTCACCGGAAGTTAAAGTTGTTTGTTCACAGCGAGCGATTTTATGATTTTCTTCTTACCCACGTTATTAGTCTGTCACTGTCAGGTTTTTTCACTCTTAAAATGTAAAAAATGTAAAATATATAAAAATAATTGTTTCGTTTAAATCTTTATGGTATTAATCATCATATAGTTAAAATCACTAATCAAAAAAGTGAAAAAAACCTGTTTTATTATTTCTTAAGCGTTATAATGTTGGCAATTTTATAATCTCCCAGGTTCGAGATTGTGGGAGTTGGCAATCCTAACATTATGTTTTATTTTTTTTTAAATAAGGAAAACTAAAATATTCCCAATTTAAAATCAAATTTCTGTAATCCAATGATCAAAAATTCCAGTATATTTAATTAATTCTAATTGAATAAAATTATTTATTTTTGATATTATATTATACACGAATGATACATATTTATTTTTCAGTATTATTATCGGTTTTTTAAAATTAATTTTCTGATAAAGAACATTTTTAGAATTTATTTTAGAATTAACTTAAGCAGTTAGTTGTAAAATACAATACAAATTATCCATAAATGGTGAATGAAAAAAGGACACATTATATCTTTCGTAGACTATCTAGAAGACTATAACCCGTCGGATATTTGGAAATGAAATATATATTTACAAATAAAGATTAACAAGAAAATTATGACGTCATAAAATTTATAAATATTTCTACACTTATTTTTTCTGGGATTTTCAATACAAAAAAAAATCCAATAGAAAAAAGTTTAGGATTTTTCTGACTATAGTGAGGGGTCTCTTTGAACCTGAGAATTTCAATACGAAATCCGATTCTCGTTAAAAAAGCATGGATATTTTCAAGTAAATTAAGGTGGCCTCCTTGGCCGAGAATTTCAATATAAATATTAGTCTACACCAAAAAAGCATGGATATTTCTAAGTAAATTGAGGTGGGTCTCCTTGGTCCTGAGAATTTCAATACAAAATCCGACTATCACTAAAAAACCAGGATTTCTCTGACTATGGCGAGGAGGTCTCTTTGAACCTGAGAATTTCAATACGAAGTCCGATTCTCGTTAAAAAAGCATGGATAATTTTAAGTAAATTAAGGTGGCCTCCTTGGTCCTGAGAATTACAATACAAAATCCGACTATCATTAAAAAAGCATGGTAAATTTTTAAATTAAGGTAAATTACAGGTTAAAATAATTAAATTATGGGTCTAAAAATTGAATTACAGTAGTTAAGGGTTCAAATAAGTAAATTAAGGTTCAAATAAGTAATTTAAGGTCAAAAATTGAATTTCAGTAAATTATGGGTTAAATTAAGTAAATTAAAGTAATCAATGGGTAATCAATTAAAGTAAATTAAAGTTCAATTTATTTAATTAAGTACTCAATGGTCTAGAATTTTAAATTAAAGTAATAATTTTAAATTTATTATCAAAAAGTTCGAATAATCAAAAACTTTTGAGAAATGAAATTTGTTAATGAAAATTTTAATGAAAGGATTTTCAAAGTCAATTTTAGATACAAATCTTTGTCAATTAATCCTTCACTAAATGAAATTATTGGTTAAATGTGTAAATAAGGGTTATATTTGGTTGTTAAGTAAATTATGGTGTAAAATGTTAAATTAAGTAATACAAGGATAAATAGGCAAATTAAGGATAAATAAGTAAATTAAATTAATAATTTTTAAATTAAAGTAAATCAATACCAATATTTGGTAAAACAAGGCTAAATTAAGTAAATAAAGGTTTAAATTAAGTAAATTTAGGGCTAAATTTTAAAGTTAAGTAAATTAAGGTTAAAGTTTTAAAATAAAGTTAATTATGGGCTCAAATAAGTTAAATTAAGGTCCAAATTTTAAAATTAAAGTAAATTAAGATCCAAATTTTTAAAATAAAGTAAATTATGGGCTCAAATAAGTTAAATTAAGGTCTAAATTTTTAAATTAAAGTTAAATAAGTAAATTAAAGTAATAATTTTTAAATTTATTAACAAAAATATTGACTAACCACCAAGTTTTTGAGAAATGTAATTTTTAATGGAAATTTTAATGAAATATTTTTCAATGTCAATTTTTAATGGAAATTTTTATGAAATAATTATTTAAGATAATTTTTAATGGAAATTTTGATAAAATATTTTTCAAATTCAATTTTTAATGGAAATTTTAATGAAATGATTTTCAAAGTCAATTTTAGTTTGAAATTTTTATGCAATAATTTTCAAAGTCAATTTTAGATACAAATCTTTGTTAATTAATTCTTCACTACATGAAATTATTGGTTAAATATGTAAATAAGGGTTATATTTGGTTGTTAAGTAAATTATGGTGTAAAATGTTAAATTAAGTAATACAATGATAAATAGGCAAATTAAGGATAAATAAGTAAATTAAATTAATAATTTTTAAATTAGAGTAAATCAATGCCTATATTTGGTAAACAAGTGCTAAATTAAGTAAATAAAAATTTAAATTAAGTAAATTCAGGGCTAAATTTTAAATTTAAGTAAATTAAGGTTAAATTTAAGATTTTTAAAGATAATTTAAATTAAAATTTTTATGAAATAATTTTCAAAGACGTAATTTTAATACAAATTTTAATAATATTATTTAATAATAATAATAATAATAATAATAATAATAATAATAATAATAATAATAATAATAATAATAATAATTCAAGAACCATTACCTATACAAAAATTTAATAATGAAAATGAAAGTCAGCATAATAAATATGCTAGGCCAAATACAGTAGTCGAACTACTGTATGGGGTGTTTAATATTCATGTGTGCCATTTTAAGGATGCGGGCACAATCATCCATTCTCGATTTTTTGTGTTATTGATAGAAGTCCCGATGATTTTCATATGTCTTTCTGGAGCCTTTAATCACTCTATCTATCATTTTGTTCTTTATGGGCATGTACTCTTCATACCTGACTCTCAATTTTCAATTTTTATTCCATTTGTTCCATGTTCCGAGGGAGTATACCACGAATGTTTCTACTGTTGTATATGTGTTTGTTGCTTCTTGGATGTCTTGTGCTAATTTTCTGTATTTGTTTTGGATTTTTGTTCTTGATGCTTCAATGGTTGGATGGTCATCAAATGGGCATTTTACATCTATTATCATTATGTGATCCTTTAATCTGGCTACAATATCTGGTTTTAACATTTCCTTCGCTTCTTTTGGTTTTTTTTCAGTTTCAAAATTGATTCCTTTGTTTCTTAATATTTCTTCCAGTGCTTTTTGTATTTCATTGTGCTTATTGGTCCTCATTCTGGTTCCTCTCACACATATGTTTAGGACATGTATGGCTGATTCGTGGGGATTTTCACAGTTTCTGCATTTTGTGCTGCCTAATCTGCCTCCTTGTTTTGATTGTTTCATATTTATGTCAAGCGTGTTAGCTCGAGCCTTAATTATGAATTTCCATTCGTAGTCTTTCAGGCTTTTCGGCACTTTCCATTCTGTGTATTCTGATTTTGGTAATCTCAGAATATGGCCTTAGCAGTTGGCTTCTGTCCATTTTTGAAAGTATGCCTCACGAATCATCAAGTGTAGTTTCTTTGAGGCTTCATCTAGATGAGGTGGAAAAACTTTTTCGGGTTTTTCTTGTGAGTTGCATTTGATGTTGCATCCTGTACCTATATTTCTAATTATAAAGGTAACTTTTATATTGTGGTCTTTGTACAGTTGTGTGATTGCGTTTTTTATTCTATCGAGCCAGGATTTTTTGGCTAAGCTTGATCTTTTATGTTCATATGTTCCATCCAGCCACTTCAATGCTTCTGGTAGTGAGTTGATGGGAGTTTCAGTTCTGGTTTCGGCTACATCAATCAGTTCTTCTGTGATAATTTTTACTATTGCTGTATGTTTGCTGTTTATCAGTTTTAGGAATCTTGCTATTGTTTGTATCATCTATGCCTATTCCTCCTTTTTCTTTTCCATTAGTGGGCTTTTCTGTTGTAGATCTAGCACTTCTTTATCTTTTATCATCATTCTAATTTTATCATCGAATTTTTCTGCTTGGGTTTTTGTTATTTCCTCTGCTTGTAAGATAAATATGAATTTCAAATGACAGAAGGTGTTGTATGCTTCTGTCTTTTGTTGAGCTCTTAGGTGTGATTAGAACATGCTTGTTCTTTTGGCTTCCACATCTTGGAAGATCTCATTTAGGTCGTTTTTTTTGTATTTCCTATTGAGACCCCCAAGTAAGTGTATAGATTTTCCTCGTTTATCTTTTTGATCTTGATGCCGTTGATGTAAATGTTATTTTCCCAGCCAACGTTGTCATTTTTGTTGATATAATATCCACATTTTCCTGGTTTAAATATCAGATGGGCTAGTTTAGATTGTTCTACGATTATGTCTAGCAGTTCTTGTATCAAATGATGTTGTGGTGCCATTAAGACGAGGTCATCTGCATAGGCTAGGATACTTATTTTTTCTCCTGCTATCTGAACTCCTTTTCCGCAGTTTATTGCAGCTTGTATTATATGTTCAATACAGAGGCTAAAGATTGTCATGGATAATGGACATCCTTGTTTGACACCTTTTTCTTGATTAATTTCGCTGGATTTTGTGTCTCCACTTTGGTATATAGTGTGACAGTCTTTGTAGCACTCTTGCAGCAGGTTTATGGTGTTTTTGTTTAAGACTTTTTGTTGGAGAGTATGCCATATAATTTCGTGTGGTATACTACTAAATGCGTCCGCAAGATCCAGGAACACAAGGTGACACTGTTGGCCTTTGTATCTTTTTCTATTTGATTTTTCCTTTTGGACTGTTATTATATAATTGTGTTCGTCGCATCCATTTGCTATATTTACTGCTTTTTGCCATTCTGATATGTCTGTGTTTGTGGATTCATTGAAGAATTCTTCTGTTTAATATTTTCATGAAGATTCTATAACTGGTTGGCATCAGTGCTATTGGTCTCCAGTTGGCTGGATTTTGAGCCTGACTATCTTTTCCTGGTTTTATTATCAATTTTGTAGTGTAGGTTTTACAAATATATGCATTGATTTACTTTAATTTAAAAATTATTAATTTAATTTACTTATTTATCCTTAATTTGCCTATTTATCCTTGTATTACTTAATTTAACATTTTACACCATAATTTACTTAACAACCAAATATAACCATTATTTACATATTTAACCAATAATTTCATGTAGTGAAGGATTAATTGACAAAGAGTTCTATCTAAAATTGACTTTGAAAATTATTGCATAAAAATTTCCATTAAAAATTACATTTCTCAAAAACTTGGTTGTTATTCAATATTTTTGTTAATATATTTAAAAATTATTACTTTAATTTACTTATTTAACTTTAATTTAAAATTTTAGATCATTGGTTACTTAATTTAAAAATTTAGACCTTAATTTAACTTATTTTTAACTTATTTGAGCCCATAATTACTTTTTAGTGAAGACCCCCTTTTTGTATTGAAAATCCCAGGAGCAAGGAGACTCCACCTCACTATAGACAGAGAAATCCTGGCTTTTTTAGCGAGAATCGGTTTTTATATTGAAAATCCCAGGATATAGTCAGACTAATCCTTGGGTTTTTAGTGAGGACTATAGGATATTTTTCTATAGGATATTTTTTTTGTATTGAAAATCCCAGAAAAAGTAAGTGTAGCCTACTGCCGCAGTTATGTAACCAAAAAGCAAAAAAACTGAATGCCACAACCCCCCAACCAGGGGGGGGGGTGGGGGGTTACTAACTAACTATCAACTTCGGATACTAAAGCAAAAGCTTTTGTCTGTATTTTATAAATTAATTTTTATTGTGAAAAAGTTAAATAGTTTTTTAATTAATGAAAAAATGTTTTCATTAAGAAATTAGGCTTAACGTTCAAGAATAATTACTTTGAATTTTAATCGTGAAAAATATTTCGAGTTTTTTCATTTAAAAATAAATAACGATATATACCTGGCGAAAAATTAAATAAATATTAATTTAAAAAATGTTTTAAAAATGGTACACAAGCCAAATATCCGACAGGACATAGTCCTCAAAGTACTATATTTTTTACTTAAAATTTACGAAAATTAAGTATTAAAAATTTATTTTTAACTATATTTATTAATTTCAAGTGTCATATTAATTTTATCTTTTTTTATCCAAATTATTTTCTAAAATAATTTTAAATTTATATTTATGAAATAATTTAATGACAACATGTATTCATCAACATACTTCAAATTAAAAGTCTTATTTTATAGTTATTATATGTTAATACTAAATTTTTAATAACATAAACTAGTTATCAATGTGTCTTGTGCAGCTAAAATTTAAGAATGTATAAACACAATTGTTAGTTAGAAGTATTTATTGAAGAGTTACAGACATGGAATAGCAAACAATATGGAAGTAGAAAACTTTGTTGCTGATGTTTTTTACAAAGAAAGTCCATTAAGTTGTGTTATATTATTTTATTTTGTGGTGCCTAATAAAAATACCAAGATAATTATAATTTTTGAATATAAATTATAAATTGATTTTAAATATATATTTTTTTTTATAATTCTAATGCCTGCAAGAATTCAAATAAATACGGAAGCAGAATACAACTCTTAGGTAAACTTTATGGTTAACGGAAATTTAACTGATTTCGATAAAAAATCACAACGAAATTTATTTTTAAAAAAAGCAACTAGAATGAAGATTAAATAACAGAATTTTTATTAAAATGGAAAATAATATTTTGTTAGAGTATATTGAAGGTTACAATGATCCAAAGAAAATTTTATGCGCTGAAGAGCACCATTTAGGTTCGCATAGGGGTCTTAAGGCGATTTAGGAGAGTTTAGATATAATTATATGATAAAAATTGCCAACATATAGAGACATATCAACACAGACAGGGTCTCAGTCTTCCAAGTTTAAGACGAAGTGGAGAAAATAATAATAACTTGAACTAAAGGATTTATAGGAGAATATTAATGTTTTTATGTAGTACTTTTTTTTGATTTATTTTTATACATATTTTAAAAAATAATAATTATTTTGGTATTTTTATTAAGCAACATTTTTATTAGGCACAACAATATTATTTTATTTTGTCCAGAAACTGAAAAACCGAGATTTACTGTTTAAAATAGCATTATATTATATATTGGGAAAAATTGCTGAGATAGAATAGAAATTAGAAATAACTAAATAGGCAAGTAGTAAAAAGTGAGCCATTTTGATCACTCCATCCATGCTGAGTATATTTAATCATAATAAAATTTACTCAAATCATCACCTGTAAAAGTAGATCAGTCACCAATCATGTTTATTCATTCAATCTATGGTAAAATAACCAAAATAATAATAATAATAATAATAATAATAATAATAATAATAATAATAATAATAATAATAATAATAATAATAATAATAATAATAATAATAATAATAATAATAATAATAATAATAATAATAATAATAAATAGTATCGCCGTTGTTCATTATCGGAGTTTCAAAGTTATTGTTCATGAAAATGATTCATGATATAAATGTTTATTGATATTTAGTCTATTCGTCGACCAATCAAATTACGGGTAATTATAACTGTTAATAATTCAAAGTTTAGTATATTCTAAAATCTATTTTATGACTTAATAGTTCAAGCATTTATCTCTGTAGGTTCGAATATATATATATATATATATATATATATATATATATATATATATATATATATATATATATATATATATAATTATTACTTAAAAATGAACAGGAAATATGAGACGTTTCAGATATACAATATATCACACACGCGTCAAACCATTCACGATAATCATTAATTAGTAATTTAATTATTAGATTACACCTATCCCCCATTTTACACAGAATGTTGGTTCTTCATAAAACCGTGCAACTCGAAAATCCAATTTTTGTATAGAAATACCGTGTAAAACGAAAACCATTATGAACAGGTTTTTTCAGATATTATTGAAATTAAAATATGAATCACAAACACATTTAATGAAAAATAAAAAAACAGTTCAATCATAAAAAACAAAGATAATCTAATTTATTTCTAAAATGAAAAAATAACATAAAAATCTATTTCTAGAAAAATAAACATATTTATTTTTTTTCTAACGTTGATGTATTGAGTTCAGATGTAGTTCGATGAGACTTTTCAGCAAAAAGTCTGAAATAAGCAATTGTGGTCTATTTTTAATCATATCCTTGTAGACTTCCTCATATTGACTTAAAAGTTTATCAACATCTCGCTGAAATTCGAGAGCTCGTTCGACATTCGGATCATATTCTTGAAAATAGTTTCCTAATTTTCTTCCTATTACAAGTCCCTCACTAACGACCTTTGCTGTGAATGCACTAGGTTCATATTCTTCAACATCAGACTCAATATCATTTTCGTTTCCATCATTTTTTTGACGATTTGAAGTAAGTCATCTTCATGTAATTCCTGGTCTTCCATTATTTCAGCAATATCTACTTCAGCTATATCCTCGAAACCTTCCCCACCCAATGTATAACCCAATTCAATTATCTTAGAATATTCATGCTCTAAGGATATTTTATAATTCTCACCTTCAACTATATCAGGTCATATTGCTTTCCAACACGCCTTGAGGGTTTCTGGTTTAATTTCAACATATGATTTTCCTATATGCTTGATGCAATCTAACACTGTAAATTTTTTCCAGATATCAATAACTGAAATAGTGCTTTTATTTTCTATTTGATCTAAAATATATCTAAATGAATTTTTAATGTATAGTGCCTTGAAAGTCGAAATTATTCCTTGGTCTAGTGGTTGCAATAAGGAAGTCGTAATTTTTAGTAAAAACACAATTTCAACATTTTCATGGTGCAAATCTTGAGGATGACCTGGAGCATTATCAAGTACAAGAAGGATCTTAAAAAGTAGTCTTTTTGAGTAAATACCTTTTTACATCTGACACAAAAAGGTTATGGAACCAATCGTTGAACAATGCGGCAGTAACCCAAGCTTTCTTAATGGCATTATAATAAACGGGAAGATTATTGATATTTATCCCTTTAAACGAGCGTGGTTTCTTTGCTTTGCTAATTACAAATGGCTTCATGATATGATTTTCAGAAGCATTGTTACAAAAAAAGAATAGCTCTTCTATCCATATTACTAAAGCCTTTTCCATATTTTCCATATCAACATTTCTTACGTGTGAAGTTGTACTCATACTCGTAGGCATTCCAGCTGCTACACTTTTTCTAATCGAGTCTTCGTTTTTTCTTATTGTTCTTATTGTAGCTTCATTCATAGAATAAAATTTGGCAACATCTACTATTCTTTCTTTATTACGTAGACCAGGAGTGGCCAACTGGCGGCCCGCGGGTCATCAATTGGCGGCCCGCGGGTCATCAATTGGCGGCCCGCGGGTCATCAATTGGCGGCCCGCATGCTTTAATATTTTGAAAATATAATAAAAACTTTTTAAAATACGATATAATACAAAAAATGTAATAAATGCAACACAAAGAATATATAGTTAATAATTACAATACAAACTATAAAAATTTTTATCAAAAAAACGAAACCTAACCAATAAATTAAAAAGGTAAATTGCATAATTTAATAACTGTGTTACTTTTGTTGATCGTCAATTTACGGTGCATATATCATATTGCTTCCAGATAATTAATAATCGTGCAAACTTTGTTTATTTCATATACACTGTATATGAAATAAACAAAGTTTGCACGATTATTAATTTTCTGGAAGCAATATGATATATGCACCGTAAATTGACAGTGTATTTTAAAATTTAAAACATTTCGAATTAATAGTTAACAAGCGTGGTAAAATATTAAATATAGAATAATTAAATTAAATAATGACAATTAACGAAAGGAAAAGATTCCGAACAATTGATGCTGAAGAGATGGGAACTGGAGTATTTTTTCGTGGAACACTCTGGTAGTGCTTTATGTTTGGTTTTTAGCGACATAATTGCAATCATGAAAGATTATAATCTGAAACGTCATTATGAAACTTGTCACAAGCAAATTTATTCAAAATTTGAAGGCAAAATCAGAGAAGAAAAGATTGAGTTTCTGAAGACAAGCCTGGCCAAGCAGCAGAACCTTTTAAATAAATATGCAAAACAATCAGCAACGGCTGTTAGAGCAAGTTATGAAGTAGCATTTGCTATTGCAAGAAAAGGAAAGCCATTCACGGATGGGGAATTTGTCAAAAATTGTATGCTGAAAGTTGTTGGGCATATCTGCCCCGAAATGAAAGAACAGTTCACTAATGTTAGCCTGTCAAAACAAACTATTACACGCCGTGTGGAAGATATTGCCGCAAATCTGTTTCTGCAGCTTCAACGTGCTTCACGGCATTTCGTCTGGTATTCAGTCGCACTAGATGAGAGTACTGATTTATCAAATATAGCACAACTGCTGATATTCATCCGTGGAGTCAATGAAAAATTTGAAATTGTTGAAGATCTTGCTGGCCTTTGCAGCATGCATGCCACAACAAAAGGTAGCGATATATTTGATGCACTGAAAATGGTATTGGAGAGACTAGAGCTGTCATGGGAAAACCTTTCTGCCGTGACAACTGATGGAGCTCCTGCCATGATCGGTAATATAATGGGTCTTTCCGGGCTTGTAAAAAATATTGTAAAGGGTTAAACGTGCTGCCATTGACCTACCATTGCATAATTCATCAGGAAGCTCTCTGCAGCAAAACGTTGCAGATGCAACATGTCATGATTGTGGTGGTGAAGATTGTGAACTTTATCCGCGCAAGATCTCTCAACCATCGTCAATTCAAGACTTTTTTGGAAGAAGCTGGTGCAGAGTTTAATGATATGCCATACTACACGGAAGTCCGCTGGTTCAGTAGGGGAATTGTTCTTGAAAATTTCTTTGCTTTGCGCAACGAAATTGGAAACTTCATGAAGGAAAAAGATTCGGCTGTTCCTCAGTTAGAAGATAAGAATTGGATGCAAGATTTGGCTTTTTTGACGGACATGATGTTCCATCTTAACCAGCTCAATACCAAACTTCAAGGTTCCAACCAGCTTGTACACATTTTGTTTGAGGCTGTGAAGGCCTTTGAGTTGAAACTTCAAATTTTGATGACACATTTACATCAACACAAATTGGATCACTTTCCGACGTGCAAGAAAATACTCAATGCGGGAGACAAATCATTTAAATTCGAGTGGTATGAGGAATTAGTTACGAACCTGCTGCAGGAGTTTAAAAGAAGATTCGTTGACTTCCGTTCCAATGAAACGGAAATCCGTCTCTTTGGAAGTCCTTTCCTGGTTGATGTTGAAAATGTGTCGATAGATTTTCAAATGGAGCTTGTTGAGCTGCAGTCAGATAGCTTTTAAAACAAAAATATCTAGAAGGAAACTTGATCGAGTTTTTGTTCCCTCTTAACTCCCGACAAGTATCCAGCATTGCGGAAGAATGCATTGAAGATGATAAGTTTGTTTGGTAGTACATACATATGTGAGCAGACATTTTCGAGAATGAAATGCAATAAGTCGTTTCACAGGGCCAGACTTACTGATGATCATTTGCACGACATCTTGCGCATTTCCGTGTCTACATTTGATGTTAGTATAGAAGAGCTCTCATCTGGCAAACAAGCTCAGGTTTCTCACTGAAAGACATTTGCCCTGAATAGTTAAAACGTAATGTTTTTGTGCAAGAATGTTTTTTGAATGTAAAGTTTTAAATATCTCTTTCTTTTCTTGTTTTCAGTTGGTAGCTTTACGAACTGTAGTAAAAAATGTAATAATGGGCCGCCGGTAAATATTGAACAAAATTTATTGTTTATTTCATATTTTTATCTATTTTAACCAATTAGTTTTGTATGCTACATTTTGAAAATTTGCCCGATTCATTATGCTTTATAATCAGGGCTATCAAGTATAAATAGTGCCAGTTTATCCTGTACCTAAGAAGCATAATTTATTTAACATGCACGCAAATGCTTTATTGTTTTTTTAGCGGTTGTCTCAGACCCCACTACGGGCTATTACTGCGCTTCTCCTGTTCCTTAGTTGGAATTAGCACAGAAGCATTAGTTAAAAATTTACGCCTTTCAAACCTGCGGCCCGCCGCATTATTCAAAAATATTGTAATGGCCCTTTTACCAAAACGGTTGGCCACCCCTGACGTAGACGGTCCAAAATTTCAATTTTCGTTTCTAAAGATATAACTTTTCTCTTCATCTCTGTTTTGATAATTTTTTCTTTTTTCTACGGAAAGAAGAATTCCCAATTTTTGTATTTTTATCAAAGTACATACATAGTATACATTTTTAAAGTGATAATAATATGTATAAAACTTAGATATTACCCGATTATAATTAAGCAGATATAAATTCGCATGAGGTCAAAATTAATCATTTTCGGAAAATAAATTTATTTAGAAACCGTGTAAGATCGAAAACGTGTTAAACGAATACCGTGCTAAACGGGGATAGGTGTACTTATAATAACAGTATATGTACAATATAAATATACAACTGGCAAAGACATTGCAATATATGTGCAAATATAACGAATTTTTAACTTGGAGTCATATGTGTGCAAAGATCCATATGTACATGTACAATAAATATAAAACGCATGTGTAGACAGAGACTATGAAGACTATTTAACTTACGAATTTTTCAGAGTTGATTAAAAAATATTGACTCAAAATATTTTAATTTTAAAGAAATAACGGATAATTCCATATAATATGACTATTCCTAGTTTAGATTGATCATTTCTTTTTTATAAAAAGTCATACTAATCAATAGTATGACCATTAATATTTAATGATTTTTTATATTTCTTTAAATTCAAATAGTATGAATAATTTCCTTAACCATGTAAGGAATTTTTATTTTTTGGTCATATTATTAAATAATATATATATAATATATATATCATTCGAAAGGACTTTTGATGGTGAGTTCGAAGGTCGAAGGATTCAAAAATTTTAAAACCTTATAATATACATATCAAACAAAAGGTATTTGAGATGTAAGTATCATGGTCATACTTTCAAAGGTCATATTTTATAAGATGGCGGCTATATAGTTTAATTAAAGATTGCGTGTGTGTATTTTCTTAAAATTAATATTTTGAGAGTACCTTTGCTTGGATTTTATTGATCAAGGGGTCATTTTAAAGGTAATTCAAAGGGGAATTTGTGCGCGCAAATGTTGTCTTAATTTGTTTTAATAAAGTAAAAATATTATTATTATAAGTATTATTATTATTATTATTATTATTATTATTATTATTATTATTATTATTAGTATTAATCTATATACTCCGAGTTTATCCGACAAAATATTTTGTCCCCCTATGGGTACTGCTCACAAGGGTACTGGTCATATTCAACATGTCGCAAGGGTATTATTAAACAAATCAACAAAACATACATTTATTTAAACAATAAAATAATGTAAAATTAACAAAGGTAAACTAAATATTGATGTACTACTATTCGCAGCATTATTGTTTGAAATTGGTAACGTTGAATTGATTTTCAGATATTCTATCGATCCTTTGATTGTTTGAATTTCTCTTAATAATAATTCGATCTTTTTTAACAAATAATCATGCTTCTTATCAATAATTTTCATATTCTTTTTATTTTCAATAATAGAGTTATTGAAAACTTCAATATGATCAATCAATTTAATTTTTATATTTTGTATATATGCAAACGATAGTTCATAACTGTTTTCTAAATTCTCCAATCTTTGAGATATTCTTTTTCCTGGATGCTTTGACCATTTTGGTTTGTCGAAAATATATAAAATATCCATCAACTTGGCTGTATTCGGACAAACACATATTGATTTATTAAAAGACTCCACTGTTATTGTTGTATTGTGTGAGCACACACTCGTTATAATAATTAGCAATATGAATATAGTTTTCATGGTGTATCAAATCAAAACCTTTCTTTTACATTTATAGTCTATCAACCAATCAAAATCATACAGTATTAGTATAAATAAAACATATTTTAAATTATTGTTGAAATGTCTCATTTTATGGAAAATCTTTTAAGCGAAGTTATCAACAAGAAGATTATGGAAAGCCTCAGTTTCCTGGTCGATCGGACCGAAAAGATTATCGAAGGAAATCATATTGATTATGAGGATGTGCTCAATTCCGATTGCCTCGAAACGAAAAAATTCTATTTTCATAGGATTTTTAACTGCCTATGTGACGATGAGATGAAGTGGACCCGAATACTAGTAGGGTTCGCTTATATGAAGATTATAATCGAAAAAAGTTTATGGGACTCTGAACATTATTATCAGTGGTTTCAAGAAGTAATACTTTTATAATCTATATTTTATTAATATTTATTTTCTAGATAATCAAGTCAAAGTTTCAACCATGGATTGAAGCCAATGGCGGATGGGGCGTACTGAATCAACTCGCCAGAAATGCGAAGGAAATAGATGAACAGAAAATGAAATTTAAAAACTATTTTGTATGCTTTATCGCGCTTTTTAAATAAAAATTAATATAGTTATTTTGTTTGATTTTTAAATAAAATTTTAAATAAATTTACAAACAATAATTAACTAAAATTTATTAATTAACACATTCGCAGTCGTCATCTCCACATTTCATTATATTTTCAACGACATGATCAATACAATCATTCGTAATATTATCTTTAGATTCATCTTTAGGTTCCTCTATAGGTTCATCTATAGGTTCATCTATAGGTTCATAGATTTCCTCATCAATTTCTTGAGTTTCTTCCTCATCAATTTCTTGAGTTTCTTCCTCATCATCAAATCCTGTATCTTGACTCTCAACTATCCAGCCGATATTTAAGGCATTTGTAATAGATAATATGTCCTCAATTTTCACACCAGATATTTCTGCTAACTTTTCCAACAAAAA